>JAGKTI010011168.1:10912-15912 GCA_018397915.1 Birgus latro
TTATATGTATATATACTGTATATTCCTACCAATCACCCCCCCCGTGATGTTTTTATCATCTTCGTCAAACTGTTGATATACCATTCTTTGTTTCATAATCCATGCACTACTACATCCAGGGATCACTGGTGTAGTTAATATTATAGCAATACAGTAGTACGATACATACTATATATACTTTATAAGCATTGTTCATGGGGTGTTGTATATACTGGACTAATTGCTTTATAGGCCTAATTGGCCTATAAAGCTGTCATCAAGCCTTCCTTAAAATGCTAATGGTGGTTGGCATTGTATCATAACGTGTAAGAAAATCCTAAGATGGTAACCACGGATACAATGGGTGCCAAGCAGACAGACTGTACTGTGATTTCTATATTACCGAGTGGATAATGCTTTGAGCATTATTTCCACTGCAATGAATTATTCGTTATACACGACTTATCTGGAGAGAGAGAGAGATGAAGGGGAAGGGAGGGGAGGAGAGAGACTGAGGAAGGGAGGATAGGTGTACCAACCCTTACCGCATATTCACTGCTTCTGTGCCAGTGACAGTTGCAAAGGGTATCGAAGCAAGGCGTGCCGATAATTATTTTGGTGTACATCAAGCTCTTAAAGTTTGGCTTGTCTCCTGGCTAGCAGCTTTCCTGAATAATCGCCAACAACCGTGCGATAAAAGATTACCATTACCAGTTTTCAAAATCTCCCGAGTGGTGTCCCTCAGGGCACATGAATAGGACCGCTGTGATTTCTCATTGTAGTCAATGACACCCTACAAGACACAACAGCGTTCGAAGTACGTCGACGACTCCACCATAGCTGCAGCCATCAATAATACAGTGCACGGATGTATCGCCCATGGAATTTGGGCCATGGACGTTTGAGCCATGAGCCACCACCCTTGGGAATTTTGGGCATAGGTTAGATTAGATTAGGTTAGGTTAGGTTAGGTAACGTTCACAACAATTCATACTTCAAAACGTCCTAGGTTGGTGGCCCGTGGCCCAAACGTCCGTGGCCGAAACGTGCTACATTCGATAATACTACACTAGACTACACTCTCCATCAAAACAACCTTAACTCTTTAGACTTGGACACGTGACATCAGCATTACCATTAATAGCAACAAAACAGTAGTCATGCATTTTGACTTAGCCATAACACATACACCATTCCCAACACTCAATCTTGGAGACCCTACCCTAGATGTAACACACACCACTAAACTACTGGGTATTCTCAGTGACGACAAGTTTCCCTAGGACACCCACACAAATTCAACGGTCGCTGCTGATCCCAACAGACAACACATACTGGGCACACTGAAGGAATTAGGTGTCCCCGCTCAGGACCTTACACATCTGTACGCTACGTTCATTCTTCCCACTCTGAGCTAAAACTCGCTAGTCTGGCCCTCATCCCTCAACATAACACAGCGAAACAAACTAGAAAAGGTTCAGAAAAGGGCAGTGAGAATCATCCTCGGCTGAACTCCACAGACTACAATGAAGCTCTCACCCAGCAGAACTTTCTGTCTATTGCTGTTCTTCATGCTCACCAACTCCAGCCGTTCGAAGAAAATTAGTCAGTGACCCACGTCATAAACACCTGCTTCCCCCCGAGGCTCCCCTTCCCCACCGAGCTGTTCGTCACCACAAACAACTGATACATACATATCAGAGCCAGACCGGACTGTTTCAAAAACAGCACCATCCCAACAGTAGCTAACTTCCTTAATACCTGCCTTTTTTATTTCACTAATTACCAGCAGATAACATTCGGGCTGTTTCACTTTGAATTATTTCATTTTCCACATACACTTACACATTTTAATGCATTAACCTTTCATATTTAAATTGTATAAAATGAATTTCTGTGTATATTTTCAGCCTCTGGATGTTGACACGAGTATTTATCAATAAACTGTTAATCATTATTATCATTACTACTTTTATTATTATTATTAATTATCACACACACACACACACACCAAGCTCACTATGTGCAGGTGGGTGGAAGAAACTCGCAGGCTAGATGATTTCCGATTAATTTAAGACACAAAGGTATATTCATCCATTACAAACAGACTCAATACTGGGAAACTGTTTTCTCATATATGACGCTTGTTGATTTAGTTGATTATGGCGCGCCAGCCAGACGGAGCCTGCATGGGTTCCGTCTTAGAAGTGGTTGGGGTTCTTGCTAGCATTTTGCCACTCAAGGAAGAGTGGCTTAAATGTCGGGACTGAGTAGCCTTTCCCAGAGCCCGTACGCTTTTGTTAATATGGCACAAAATACGATTAGATGATGTTATTTTTGTTGTTATATATGGGCTGAAATCTCTATACTGCCGCTCCTTACAGTGCTTCGCTACCCTCTCTGAAGTTCTCTTTAGTGACTGTGCTTCTCCTCCCTGACTTTGTTTGGCCACCTCCACATTGGATCACTGCTTTCTGTGTGTATCTCTACTTGTGCTTCTCTGCCCTATATTGTGCTTCTCTGCCCATCACTGTGCTTCTCTGCCATCACTGTGCTTCTCTGCCATCATTGTGCTTCTCTACCATCACTGAGCTTCTGTTTTTTTTCTTTCCTCCTCTACATTCATTTTGTTTCTCCGCCATTCACTGTGTTTTTCAACCTTTATTTTGCTGGGGGAGTCGGTGGTTTAATGGTTAGCACATTCAGCCTTACACTGGAACAAAATGAGTAAGATTCCCTGGACGGTAAGACTGTTGGACAAAGTTTGTTTCTCCTATATTTCTGTTCGTCCCTCAGTACAATAATAGGGACCTGGATGTAAGTTCGAATGTTGTGTCGTTTTCTACAGTAAAAAAAAGTCAGCAGTGATGGCCATCGTGTAGTAAACAGGCAATATTCCGTAGCCTTGTCCTTCCCTGATATTACTGTGTTCCATTTTCATTGTCTTTGGCTCTCCATTATTTCCCTCGTCTTCACCTAGTTCACAGTACAGTCGTGATCAAAAGGTGTGTTGGAGAGTCTGTGGTGGAGGAAATACAGCTGGGATGAATAATTATGTTGGAGAGCCAGTGGAGGTGAATATTATGTGCCTCTGTTACCACTGACTTTTTTGACACAGCATTTTCTTTGTAACTTCATCAGACACAAATGTAGATTCTGAATACATCTGCATTTGATATAGCTCTTAACCCACACTGTACATTTAGGATCATACTTTGCCACAGAGCTGGGCACTTCCGCAATCCGCAAATTCCGTAATTGCAGGAGTGTGATTTTATTTGCGGATTTGCGTTTTTGAAAAATATTACTTCCGCATATGCAAACCTGCCTGCAAACCAGCCTGACCTCTGAGGACTTTGGGCAGTTTTTTTTTTATGAAGAGCAAATGGACTTGCCCGAGATAGAGTTGTCTCAGTTGTTGGAGGAGTCTGACTGTGACTGAGAAGTGAGGACTGAGGAGGTTAGAGCCGAGGAATTGAGGTGGACTGGTGTGTCAACTTGTCACGTGTGAGCTGTGAAGTGTAACAATTTAATTCATTTATCTACAACTGTGAATTATTTGCCCTTGTTTTGCAGTAAAAACAGTCTAACATACTAATATAATAATATTTCAAATATATATTTTAGTTTTACTATCAATATAATTTTATATATCCCATTCAGTACTACAGACATTTTCCAAACTTCATAAAGTCATCTATTGTTAGTAAGAATAAAGATATAATTGTAGTGGATGAGTAATTAGAGATTTAACCGCTTGATTACGAAAAATATCATTCTAAACTTAACAAGATCCTCTGTTGGTACCCAGAATTAAATTAAACGGATGTTGTTGTACTGAGAGGGATACAAATGGTTTTGCGTTTGCGTCTGCATTTGCGGAACTACAAATTTCAAGAAGTTTGCAGATTTGTAGTTGTGGAAGGTAATGGTGTGAGTTTGCGGATTTGCGTTTGCGGAAATGAATTTTCGTCTGCGGTGCCCAGCTCTGTTTTGTCAGACATTGCACCGTTGCCACTACCTTTCCTTTGCTGGCTATTATTCCTAAGTTGGGATAGGCTTGGTATGTTTCCCAACCCAAAGATGAATCTCTTTGACATGATGCGCCAGGAACGAAAGTGACGGGAAAAAAGAGAGAAGTAGATGCAGTGGAGAAGGCGAACTTCATTCCTCGACCCTACCTGCGTAACAATATACGTTTCTATCATCACTGTGCTTCCTTGCCTACACTATACACTGCATATCTCTATCTCACTGTGCTTCCATACCTACACTGTTGTTATCTACTTTCATTGTTTATTTTGTCCCTTCACTACGATGCCGTGTTTTTTGTTCACCATCTCTCGACTATTTTATCAAACTTAATAAAATTCTCATACAGAAGAGCGTATTTAAGTCAATATTTCACAGTTCCAGAGCAAAAGTCTCTCCAAAGCTGAGTTAATTGTCTGTTATACTGTTTTTACTCTAACCCTGCCAGGTTTTCGTCCTTCTGCAGCTTATTTCACGCAGGTCAGTGGTAGAAAAAGACAATGCTGCTGCTATGCCTCCTGTCCATACACTTCTCCGTAACTAGCATCGCACTCTAGTGTTACTCTCTTTATAATTCATTATTCAAGACGAAGAGACTGCAATTCTATGCCATATTAAAGTAAAATGGGTATAGTAATGAGAATCAACTGCAACAATACTTTGGGTATATCTCACAGCTCTAGTTCGAAGTGCTGGAGAGGGATGAATGACTTCACGTGGTGGCATAGATACTGTTTAACTGAGCGGCTCCTCTGCCTGGTTATATGAGTTATTAACATCCCTCAACTCACTCCCTACCTCTGAAAGGAAGATCGTGCACTACCGGAAAAGGGCAACTTTAGCCTACAGTCTACCGGGTTAACCGTTTCCAATGAACCTGGCCCTACAAATACTACTACTACTACTACTACTACTACTACTCCACCTCCAGAAGGAGTCTTAGGATGAGTAAAATAAACAGCAAGAATAAAAAGGAAAAATACGTCATT
>JAGKTI010011168.1:18412-26981 GCA_018397915.1 Birgus latro
CAACGCTTAATACTTTACCAGAACGTTCCAAAGACATAAATACACCCACTCCAAATCTGAACATGATATTCCTGTACCTATGACGGCAACAGTCCATAATGTGTTCCACTGCAAGACTACACCTTCTCCTCGACGGAAGAGTGATAGTCAGAATTAGGTGTTTCTATGCTGGTGAAGTACGAATCAGGAAAGGTGTTTGTTGGGACAGTGGCGGATGTGAAAGTCAGTGCGTTGTAAATGCTATGTTTGTGTGTGTCAGAATCGGTATCTGCCATCAGTAGGACAGACAGGGTGCAAACACAGGTTAGCATACTACCAGCACCCACTTTAAATGTCTGCCCTGGCCTGGGTTTCGAATTCTTGACGCTGCGTACACGTATTGTTCATCGCGAATGGAACACGTTACCCCTCCAGCGTGACTCCTGCAATATCTCTGACACATCACAATAAATATAGATGGTGTAATAGCGTCTTTAACCTGACAAAGATCCATAACTCCTTTCAATTTGGATGACGGCCAGGACTGGGCTGAGTGAAGGGTTAATTCTGAATAGTAACTAAGAAAACTCATCCTTGTCTCAACTGTAACTCATCACATTTCATTCAAAAAACGATTCAGTATACAACTTGTGGAATGGCTTGGTTCTGTCACCTAGAAACAAACCAACTACAGTGCCTTAGTCAAGCAAGAGAGTAGTGGCATCAGGATCCGCCCTACTATCTTATCAAGGCGGCGGCCCTGTGTGTGTGTGTGTGTGTGTGTGCACCTTATCTGAGGGGAAGCAGTGTTGCCACATATAGTTTCTGTCATGGCCATGTTTCGTATTTAAAAACTCTCCTAAGCTTAAGCTCTCCAGCCCCAAGATGAAATTATACAGGTTCTTCTTGCCACCTCCAGATCATTATATTCAGCTCGGGGAGAGATATCAGACTCTGAAGGAGTTAATGGAGACTGTTTCTAATCCTTTTATATAAGTCGTCTGGTGATGGTAAAAATAAGCCATGAAACGCATCGTCTGATTTAAGGAACAAAGTTGTGTAAAGAAGCATGTAAATAAGCATGTAAATAAGTTTGTCTTACACCCATACAACCAGCAAAAACTCAATAAAATAATAAATATTAAAGTAAGAAAATGCGAAAACAAAGGCGAAATATGATTATACTAGTAGTTAGCTTTTCTGGACACTTCTGTTTCGTCAACGAGCTAAGATTCTTTATATATTTGATCGCAGAGCCCTTTCTCCTCAGGGAATTACCGAAGGTCAAAGGTTAACTGTGGCATCAGCGGAGAAACTGATAATTTCTAAGTAAATGTTACTTGTTCATCACACGAGAACTTGAGTGCTTTGTTAGTAATTAAATGAAACATGAGTATATAATAAGCAGAATACTGAGGGTTAATTCAACGAAATCCTGAACGTCGTGTTTATTATTTGACGAAACATGAAAATATAATCTGAGTACTGAGAGGTAAGTACGCGAAATGCTGAATACAGTGTCAGTTACTGGATGAAACAGGTGAATATAACTCGAACGATGAGAGTTGGAAGAGTTATCAGGGTTCATATTTATATTTATTTATATTATGATCCTTGTAAACTTTTAGTAAACAAATCTCTGTAGAAGTAATATTATCGTGGATCACCTCATTTTGGCCTTGAGGAGAGAAAGGAAAATGAGGGACTTACTAGGAGAGGAGGTGAATGAGGTGCAGGTGGGGAAGAGGAGGAGGAGGCTTAGGATGAGTTGGAGAGGTGGTCTACAGAGGTACCGGTACATGAGAGAGGAGTGTTGGGTGGGAGACAGGGCAGCCTGATAACGGAAACCAAAGTGACAAGGGGATAATTCCTTGGTAGCGACCCTTTCCTGAATTAAGGCATCTGGCTCGAGAGAGAGAGAGAGAGAGAGAGAGAGAGAGAGAGAGAGAGAGAGAGAGAGAGAGAGAGAGAGAGAGAGAGAGAGAGAGATTGTGAGAGAGTCTTTAATACAAACTATTTTCCGTAACAGTTGCATGGTATCACGGATCGGTTTGTTTCTCGTATTTCATCACAATAATATTCAGTCTAATTTGATTGTGAATATATCGGTAGCTTCATGGGCCACATTACAGGTCCCGCTGCAGGATATCGTGTCTTTTTTTTTCTTTGCGATTTAGTTGATATTTTGCACCGCAGCCACATTTACCATGTTATTATCTCCGCCCAGGGAGGTTACGTTTTACCCCGCGCTGGTTTGTCTGTCTGTCTGTTAGTAGGATTACTCAAAGTTATGAACGGATTTTGATGAAAGATGGTGGAAGGGTGGGCCATGGGCCAAGGAAGAAATGCTTAAATTTTAGGGCAGATCTGGATCCGGATCCGGAGTATCTCGCACAATGTCTACACATGTTCTTCATTATTTTCAACGAAATTTTGTGGAAAGGTGGGCCGTGGACCAAGATTGATTATTTTGGTGGGCGGATAAGGATCCGGATCCTTTTTAATGGCGATGGCATTGGCGGAGATATGCGATCTCTGAGCGCTTTCCACCTTTATATTGCTTTAATATAGGCGTTTACGCCAGTAATATACAACGAGATATTAGGATGTAATGTCCAAATAAATCGCTAGGGTACAAGTGTTACGAAATCTGCAAAAGCCAGTAGTAATACGAGCCTATGCAGTCCTAAATACGACTTAGGGTCAGAAGTGTTTATAAACCTTGGTTATCAGTGAGCAGGTCAGATAAGATAACGTGAACAGCTGATACGACAGATAGAAGACACCAAAAGTTCTGTCGCCTCTTCTCATTTTCACTCAATGAACTTTAAATATTAGTCCAGTGCAACCTAAACAACTGTTGCTGATGGCACTGATGGGCCAAGGATCATCGTTATCAGTATCGCTTGCTACGGGTTCACCAGACTAAGTTCCCAAGGCGATGAACAGAAAAGCAAAAGAGGTGACAGGATTTTTTATGCCGACCGTACATATCAGCATACTGGCATTTCCGTTTCAGAGTATATATATCAGACCCTTCACCCCTTCAATCTGATGACGCATTTTTATTGCATTCTTCCTGCTTCCAGACGACGGAGGACATCAGGCTGTGAGGGTATTTATAAAGTCTGTAGTTAACCTCGCCAGTTCGAAAAGTGTGAGGTGAAGACAATAGCCTAAAGACAGAGAGAATGCAGTAGAAAATAGGTCACTGAACTGAAGGGATGAGTTAAATCATCTGGAGGCAGCACGACTTATTCTGGCGTCATTTTTCTGTAAGGGTCGTCATCATCATCATCATCATCATCATCATCATCATCATCATCATCATCACCATCGTCATCACCATCATCATCATCATTATTTTCTTGTGCCGATCTACTGAAGGATAAGGGGACGTATTGTAGGTGGCATAGGAAACTTCGCAACACCTCACCTTTAATAATTTATTTGGCATATTACCTTGTTACCATTCTCTCGTGTGTTTATTTTAGTGTTGTAATATCGATAGAATCTGCGGCAGTGACGTACAACAGGATATTGTTAATTTACAATGTGTTATAAAGGGTGTTATGCGCGTAGGGTGCGACTTCTCGTCCCTTGGACACGGAGCCTGGAGCGAGGTTCTCTTTCTAGACTAGGTGGGCTCTTTTAAGGCATTCAGTGGGAAGAGGGGATAAAACACAGGGCAACAACCTTACACGTACTTTACCACAAAGTACAATCTGGTACAATATGAATGGCACACTTTACAAAGAAATAATGTCACACGCAGATAGACAGGGCCAGAGGACTTGGCGACAGGAGGGTGTGACTGGGGCTGCTGCAGTATGGGGCCCAGTAGTAGTGGAGGGCCCAGGTCAGCGTCCTGCGTCAGGAGGCCCTAGGGTCGTCAGGACTTCCGGGGCCTGCGTCAGGAGGCCCTAGGGTCGTCGGGACTTCCGGGGCCTGCGTCAGGAGGCCCTAGGGTCGTCGGGACTTCCGGGGCCTGTGTCAGGAGGCTGATCCGTCATTGTCTCATCCGGGAGTGATGGGAGGGCTGTGGTTGGGGGTGTGTCCCTCCGCTTGAGGACAGGGCTTGGGCCTAGGGGCTGGGCCTGAACAGGGAGAGTAGGCGCGCTTGCCTGCCTTTGCCTTGTCATTGCATGGGGCTAGGGAGGTCTCGCCCCGGGGTCCCAGGGGCACCTCGGCTTGTCCTGGGGCTGCAGTCTCACTGCTGAGCTCCTGTCAGGTGAGGGCTGCGGCAGCTCGGGGTGGCAGAGTCCGACAGGGGCTGGGGCTGCCGAGGGTCGATGGATAAGGCTAAGACTCTGGACACCAGGGGTCCTTCCCAGGCCTCCTCCAATTGCTGGTCAAGGGGCAAGGGGGAGGACGTCTCTGTGGGGAGAGAGGAAGAGGGCACTTGCTGTGACCCTTTCTTTTTTGGTCTTTTAGTGGAGCGGCAGGGTGGCCGTCTTCCAGGTGCGGCAAGGTGGCCGTCACTGTTCATCCTTTTATGGAGTTAGAGCAAGGGCGGCTGGTGTCCATCTCCTCCCTGCGTGCAGCAAGGTGGCTGTCACCCGGTGTGGCCGTCACTATACCTCCTTTTGTGGAGTTAGAGCGAAGGCGGCTGGTGTCTGTCTCCTCCCCGCGTGCGGCAAGGTGGCCGTCACCCGGTGTGAGTGAGTGCAGCAAGGTGGCCGTCACTCTACCTCCTTTTGTGGAGTTATAGCGAGGGCGGCAAGGTGGCCGTCACTCTACCTCCTTTTGTGAAGTTAAAGCGAGGGCAGCTGATGTCCGTCTCCTCCCCGTGTGCGGCAAGGTGGCTGTCACCCGGTGTGAGAGAGTGCAGCAGGGTGGCTGTCACTTGTCCTCCTTTTGTGGAGTTATAGCGAGGGCAGCTTGTGTTCATCTCCTCCCCATGTGCGGCAAGGTGGCAGTCACCTGGTGTGAGTAAGTGCGGCAAGGTGGCCGTCACTCTACCTCCTTTTGTGGAGTTATAGCGAGTGCGGCAAGGTGGCCATCACCCGGTATGGCTGAGGGAGGAAAGCAGCAAGTGCGCGGCTGGTGGCTGACTCCGGGGTGCTGTCTGGGGCTAGAGGAGTAGCCCCACCCTGAACTTGGCGATGTCTGGTCCGGTGGAGATGTAATTCACCGTAACTGCTACCTACGCGGCAGGCTACCTGCGTGTGAGAGAGAACGCAGGTGTGTCCGTCTGGTACAGAGCCCGCGCCACTTATTTCTGCTCCCTGTGTATCTCTTTCTAGGGTGGGTGTCTTGCCCAGGTAAAGTTGATGGGGAGCTTCGGTATTTCGCCATGTGTTGAGGCTCTGCATTTCACCACCATTGGTGGGTAAAAAGTCACGTCCCCGTGCCTGGAGGTGGTAGGTATGGGTGGTGGCGGACTGGTGCTGCAGTGTGAGGAGTAGGAGGGAGGTGCAGTGGGTGGTGAAGGGATCCGGTTGGTGGCCACTTGCAAATGTGACAAACAGTGTGGAGGGTTGGGGGTGATTCCTGTAGGAGGCGCCGTAGGTGAAGTATTCCCTGAACGGGTCTTTTCTTGCCCATGCTGGGGGCCCAGGTGACACAGTGGATCTTCATAGCCGGAGATGGTGTGGTGTTGATGGTGGGCTGGGGTTGAATGCTGGCATCACCTGGAAGGCTGGCGTTTTATGCCGAGGGTTGGCGGTGAAGATGTCCCCTGGGAGTGCGGGTGGCTCCTGTTAGCATAGCTTGGTGAATACGATACGTCACTTGGTTGGTGTTTGGTGGTGTCGGGGTGGTGGGTGGTGATGGTGAGAGGGTGGCGGTATATCGCTGTGGTGGGCATGAGTCGCCCGGATTGGGTGGTGGAGCTGGTAAGTTTGGGTGTGGGTGGAGAGGGCTGTGGTAGGGTGTGGGACGGGGAGTGGCAGTTGGTGGTTGGTGGGGGGGGTGGGGGTGGGGGAGATGGTGTGGGTGGTGGGGTGGCTGGGGTGGGGAGTGGTTAGCTGTGGGAATGCGGCGTGGAGGGGATGGTATGGGTTGTGCAGGAGGTGCGAGATGCTTAGGACACGGTGGTGTGAGGAGGGGTGGCGGATTAAGGGTTGTGGAATGCGGCGTGCTGTGTAGTTCCGGAGAGGTAGCATATGCGTGTGAGTGAGGTGATTCGGTGCTGGTGGCGGGGGAGGTGGAGGCGAGAGGGGGCGAACGGGCCAAGGAGGAGGTAGGTGAGGATGAGGGGATGGGAGATAAGGCGCGGCAGGGGGAAGGGGTAAGGTATACGGAATAGGAATCAGAGGGAGAGGTGTGGGTGGAAGGGGAAGAAGCGGCTGTGTGGCTAGGGGATGTAGGTGGCGGAACTGGTGGGGGTTTGTTCGCCGTGTACGGTCTAACGTGTTTATTACAACAGGTGCGCAGGGTGTTGTGATAGTCAATGGTGACTTGGTATGGGTGGGTTGGGGATATGGGTAATGGTGGAGGGGCCCGTGAATCGAGGGGCCAGTTTGTGTGGGGTTGGTAGTCGGGCCACCATAACCGTATCTCCGGGCTTGTAGGGGTTGGTGGGTGTGATGTCCAGCTTGAGGTCTTGGTGTTTTTGCAGGTGGTGTAACCTGCTTTTTAGGTGGTAAAGGGGGTTGGACACTGGGGGCTTGGTCGGTGGTTTGAGGTGATGTCTGAGAGGGAGGAGGAGAGGGCTTCTCCAAAAACACGCTCGTGGGGGGAGATGACGTCGTCTCTAGGGCAGGCGTTTAGTCTCCACTGCACGATCTTTACGTGGGAGGGCCAGTCGTCATCTTGGGTCTCCTCAATTCGGGTGCACACCTTGGTTAAGAGGGTGTGATGGCTCCTTTCACATATGCCATTTCCTTGGGGCCAGTAGAGAGTGGAGTGGGAAATTTGGTATCCAAAAATGGTAGCGAGTTCTTTCCATACTTTTTCGGTGAATTCGGGTGCGTTGTCTGAATGTAGCGCCTGTTGGATACTGAAATAGGGGAAGACGTGGCGGACGAGGGCTTCGGCTACTGCCACAGCGTGGTGTTCCTTAGCTGGACAGGCGATGAGGAACTTGGAGTAGCTGTTCACGAACGTGATTGCATAATGGTAGCCGGCTTTTGGTGGTAAGGGGCATACTACGTCCATGGCCATTAGTTGCCAGGGCTTGTGAGCTGTGATTCTGCCGGCGAGGCTGGAGGTGATGGTGATGTTGTCCTTCCCGAGGGCACAGGCCCGGCAGGCTTGGACCACCTGTTGAGCCAAGTTGGAGGGGCTAGGGGTCCAATAGATGTCCCAAAACACCTGTAGTAATATTTTGGTGCCCAGGTGGATCCCGTTGTTAGAATGGAGATGGGTCAAGGTGTCCAGGACGGTGCTGGGGTCGAGTATGATCTGGCCCGTTTGCGTGAAGAGGTGGTTGCCTTGTTGGGTGAGTTTAGAAAAGACGTGGGCTGGTATCCAGTCTGGTCGATCGCTATTCCGCCATTGTTGGACCAGTTCGGACGCGGAGTGGATGGTTTGTATACGGAGCCAGGGACAGGGCGTCGGCATTCATGTGGAGCTTCCCAGGGCGGTAGGATATTTCGTAGTGGAAATCTTCTAGGGTCTCCCTCCACCTGATGAGTTTCGCATTCTGGCTGTTTGATTGTCGGAGCCATTGAAGCGACTGGTGGTCGGTGATGATGGTGACCTTAGTGCCCGACAAGTAGGCCCGGAAGTGCTCTAGGGCCCAGATTATTCCAAGGCACTCGCGCTTGGTGGCAGCGTAGTTCTTTTCAGCCTGGTGGAGGGTCCTGCTGGCACATGCGATAATGTGCTCTTGTCCTTCTTGTACTTGGGCTAGGAAGGCACCGATCGCGATGAGTGACACGTACGTGTATAGGTGAAACGGCCCGTTGTAATTGGGGAAAGCGATGGCGGATAAGTCTGTTCTTCAAGGCATTAAAGGTGGTGACTCTGTCCTCTGTCCATATAAAAGGCTCTCCCTTTTTTGTCAGGTCGTGAAGGGGCTTAGTGATGTCAGCGAAGCCCTTTACAAACCTCTGGTAATAGGAAGTTAGTCCCAGGAAAGCTCGGACTTCCGTTACGTCTTTTGGTAGTGGGAGGTCCACGATAGCACAGAGCTTGTCTGGGTCGGGGGCAATCCCTTCCTGGGAGATAATGTGTCCCAAGGAAGCAATGGAGAGTGCCGCCAGGACGCACTTGGATGGTTTAAGATTTAACCCGGCCTGCCTGATCCATTCGAAGACTTGCTTGAGGCGGTGGAGGTGGTCAGCCCAGGTTCTGCTAAAAACGATGGCATCGTCTAGGTAGGCCAGGCAAGTCTCCCACGTGAGGCCACTAAAGACAGACTCCATCAGACGCGAGAAGATGGCAGAGGCATTGCAGAGTCCGAAAGGCAGGATGCTGAACTCGTAATGTCTCCAGTTGCTGGTGGAAAAGGCAGTTTTATCTCTGTCAGCGGGGTGTACTGGAATCTGCCAATACCCTGACTGGAGGTCCAAGGTGGAAAACCACGATGCTCCATACAAGGAGTCAAGGGAGTCGTCTATATGTGGCAGGGGCGTGGTGTCTTTGGCGGTAACGTCGTTTAGGCATCTGTAGGCCACACAGAATCGCACTGACCCGTCTTTCT
>JAGKTI010011169.1:0-11651 GCA_018397915.1 Birgus latro
CAGTTCACAGTTTCTTTAAGATGGGAAACTGCTGAAAGGGGGAGTCAAAGTTCTGAGCACCATGTTGTCACTGATCCCACTTCTGGGAAAATACAAATGCCTGGAAGAAAAGGACAGGTTACCAAAATAATACTGTGAAGAAATCCAGTGGAATGAAAGGACAAAAGAAATGCAGTAACTGTGAAATACTGAGCTTAAACCTATGGACCTATATCTCAGAAACTGCCTGGGATAAGTAGGGTGCCTTGATACCTATTCTTGGTTATTCTGGAGTGAGAAGGGATGTTCATGAGGTAGTTTCATGAAAGAAATGGGTGATAAGTGAAGTCTCAAGATTTGGAGAAATCAGCAAATGGAGAGACTTGAAGTGTTTCTGGCTTCAGAAATGAGACAACACAAATACCAGGCCCAACTGGTAGCATCATAGCTACATCCAAAGACTAGATTTTTTTTTTTTTTTTTTTTAATGTATTCGACTCTGGGCATAGGCTTCACAGCCTGCAATCAAGGCCCAGCAGTCCTCCTACATACCAACACCTCTACATGTCACCACTTTGGCGCTAACACCCACCGTCCGTATTGAATACATGCTAGGGCTGTCTCATACAGGACTGGTGTATTGGTATTAGCGGGGATATTTTTTCGACATGTCGGCGGGTCTTCTGGTAGATCAGTAAAGCCTGATTTAATGAAATTCAAATCCTTAAACTGTTCCCTGCCCCAGCGAGGATTCGAACCTGGGTCCGTCGGGACTACAAGCCACCTCTCTACTGATCGAGCCACCGCCTCCCCCTAGGAATATGAGACTAAATAATGTCACACATACACACACCAAATTTGGCATGAAACCATGTGTTGTATAGAGTGTATGAAAAGCCTGAAAGGTCTGAAAAAGTAGCTTCAGTATATAACATTGGTGAGAAAAGATGTTAGATGACAGAGGAATCGAAAGCATACAAGAGGACAACATATGGACAATAAAGTTGCAGGTAACTGACAAAGATTAAATCCAATACATTGCTGGTGCAAGACATCATAGAGCCGCCACTACAAAAGGGTCCACTCATGAAGATATTTCTGGTTCTCTCTCCAAGGGATTCTCGACAAGATTATTGTTCAGTCACTCACAAACACTATAAACTGTACAATAAAAGTATTGGAATGTGCCTGCGCAGTATAGAGTCCATACAGTAGTCTATAGAGTTTTATACAGTAATGTACTGGAGTGCTCTAGGCACTGATGAAACAAGTATACTTGTAAATTCTTCACTAACAATGACAAAATCTACTGCAATTTCCAACAACATGCAAAACAGATACTATACTAAACATACAGTGGGGTCTCCTGGTATGTGAGAATATGGTCAACAAAATGCACTGCATATTGGAAATTTCATATACTGCATTAGAAACCAATGAATCTATCTGTCTCTCTACCGCCAGACACCTCAATCCCATAAGGGGTGGCCACAAACAAATTACCTCCATGCTGCCTTTCCAATGCCACTTCACTGCCTTGCTCCCAGCTCACAACCCCCTCTCTCATGTACCTCTCCACTCCACCCCTCCATCTCATCTTCAGCTTCCCCCTACCTCTCTCCCCCTCCACCTCACTCACATACACTCTCCTCATTAGTCTCTCCCTCTCCATCCTCTCCACATGGCCAAACCACCTCAGTGTACAAGTATTTCTTCTAATGCTTTCTATCACATCCACATCCACACCATAGCACTCTTCACTTCCTCATTTGTCAGGTTGTCTCTCCATGTAACTCCACATGCTCCTCTCAAATAACTCTTTTCCACTGCTCTCACTCTTGACATGTGTCCTTCCAACAAGGTCCAAGCATCACTTCCATACCAAAGAATCAATAGAAATAAATGTGTAGGGCCGACACCTCACCCCATCTTTATCATTTACAGTACTCCATTACTGACTATCATTTTAAGAAAGACTTGCTCAAAGAAAGAAAACAGAACTGTGAATGTACTGTAGTGTGCTAGGTAATGCTCCACTTGTATAATTGAGGATAGCAACTACGCCTATCCACTTCCTGGCCTCCATAAGTCTTGACAGTTTGTCAAATCTGCTCTTTGTTCTTGAGAATGTTCGTCATTGTTGATTCACCTAGGCCAAGCTCACACCCAATGTCTGAGTTCCTTTTACCCTGCTTATTCAACTCTATTACCTTCATTTTAAGCTCCAATGTGCTCCTCTTATCCTTAGAATGAAGCAGTGGGGCCATGGTGTAACAGGTGAGCAAAAGCGGATCTTGTACAATGCTTAAAACACCACAATATTCAAGCGGTGCAGGCAGACACAAACTAAGAGTCTTGAGACTTGAGAGATACCATGAGGAAGGGATAGGGCAGGAAACCGATCGTCCATCTGGTGGTGGCTTTGGATACTACCACTTTGAGCTGGAACACTGTTTTTCCCCTTGCTTTCAGATGACTGATTTGCATTTTAGAATCATATTTTGCATATTAAAAAAAATTGTGAGTAACAGATGGAAGGAGAATACAAGACAGTAGGGATCAGTTAGTGGTAGGTGGTGGCGACCATCATCCACTCACTTGATGTAGTGCTGCCTACTTCTTCCTTAGCCTTTATCATTCTTTTTCTGTGCCTGCCCTCCTTTCTTCCTATTTCTCCCATATTTCCTGTCACTTCTTACTGCTTTTCTTTCCTTTACAGGTGGCATTACATTCAGTGACAAGCCAAATGGTTTCCTGTAAGCCAAGAAACCATTTACAACGCTGGGTGGTAACCATATAACCAAACCATACGTGCTCCCTACGTGTCAACAAGTGGGTTGATGGAGGGTTAGTGCCCCTCCCCGTAAAATAAATGGCCACCCCTTACGGGATTATGGTGTCTGGCAATAGATAGATAGATAGATAGGGATCAGTTGGCTTGAGGATTGTGTGGGTAAGACTGAAAGTTGGAATACAAATGTGGGCGATTGTGTGCGTGTATGCGCCAACACAAGATTGTGCAAGCAGAGTGAGAGAAGAGTTCTGGACAAGTGTGGAAGCATGCATGGAAAAGTCTGAAAGGAATGAGAGAGAGTTTTTACTGGCAATATGAATGGTAATGTAGGGAATGTGAAGGTGGATGGAGTAGTTGGTGAGTGGGGTGTGCCTGCTGAGCTAGACGAGAATGGCAGTGCTTTCGTGAACATTTGTCCCGGGAGGGGGTTCGTGACAGCCAATACCCTCTTCAGGCTCGAAATGATCCATAGGTATACGTGGCGAGTGATGAGAAGGGTGGGTGAAGTGAATGAACAGAAGGCAATGGTTGATTATTTGTGTGTGGATGAAAGGATGAGGTGTGTAATGGATGCAGGAGCATATAGAGGTTAAGGGAGTGGACTTTATGACCACCACTTGGTGGTGGTGAGAATCAGGGTCCAAGTGAAATGGAGAAATAGAAGAAGGCAAGGACAGGACAAAGTAGTATATGCAAGGTGGGTGGAAAGGTTGCAAGAGGATGACAAGAAGGCAGAATATAAGAGAGAAGTGGAGAAGTGACTGGGTAAATATGGACTGGAGAAGATGAGGGATGTGGAAGGTGTGTGCAAGACATTCACAAAAGAATTTTGTGCAGCATGTGAGGTGGTGTGTGGGGTGAAGAGAAGACAAAAGGGGATGCAAGGAACAGCATGGTGGAAAGAAGAGGTGCAACAGGCTGTGGCACAAAAGAAAAAAGCATATAGTGAGTGGATGAGAAACCGGTGTGAAAGAAGTTGAGACGGAAGAGAGAGTTACTTGTAGTGAGGAAGAAAGGTGAAAAGAGAGAGTAAGAGGAGAGTGGATGAGGAATTTGGAAGGAATTTGTAAAGTGGAGGGAGTGTAAGAAAATGTTCTGGAAAGAGGTAAAGAGAATTAGACAGGGTGCCAAAGAAGTTAGTTGGGGACTGAAAGATAAAAATGGTAGATTATTACTGGAGAAGGGAGAAAAAGTGAGGAGATGGAGAGAACACATTAAGGAATTGCTGAACATAGTGAATAAAAGTAATGCTAATATAAGTGGCTGGGGAATGGCTGGGAGACGGAGGGATGTGAGAAAAGAGGAAGAAATCAGTAGGATGGAAGTTGTGGAAGCAATGAAGAAAGTCAAAATGGGGAAAGCCCCAGGAATTGATGGAGTGTGTGGTGAAATGCTGAAGTATGGAGAATGGATGTGAAAGATGTGCAGATTGGCCTGAGAGGAAGGTATAGTCTCGGAGGATTGGAAGTCAGGTATAGTTATTCCTCTGTACAAAGGAAAAGGGGAAAAAGAAGTGTGTGGTAATCATAATGGCATTTGTCTTCTTAGTGTAACAGGAAAAGTATATGGTAGGATACTTACTGACAGAGTTAGGGAAATAACAAAGGAATTAGTTGGAAAAGAACAAGGATGTTTTAGGAAGGGAAGAGACTGTTTAGATCAGATATTCATTCTTAGATCTTTAGTGGAAATGTTTCGAGAGAAGGGAAAGAAGTTGTATGTGGCCTTCATGGATTTGGAGAAAGCATATGACAGGGTGGACAGACAAGGATTGTGGAAAGTATTAAGAATATATGGAGTAGATGGGAAGCTGTTGAATGCTGTATGAGGGTGCTAAGGCTGCAATGCATGTGGATAGTGACCTGATTGAATTTTTCTATTATAAGGTTGGATTGAAACAGGGATGTGTCATGTTTCCATGGTTGTTCAATCTGTATATGGATGGGGTTATAAAAGAGGTACAAGGTAGGGCAGTGGATGTTGGAGCAGCTTTAATGAGAGAGGGGAGTGTTTGGAAACTCCCTGTACTGTTGTTTGCAGATGATACTGTGTAAAGTGAAGACAAAATGGAGTTACAAGGCTTGGTGGATGAGTCTGGGAGAGTGTGCAAGAAATGGAATCTAAAGGTGAATGTAGGGAAGAGTAAACTTATGGTCTTCGAGAGAAGTGAAGTCAGTGAATATACAGTGAGGTTAGATGAGGAGGAAATGGAAAATGTGAGTGCATTTAAGTACTTGGGTGGTGTGATGAGACAGGATGGAAGTTTAGAGGGTGAAGTGCTTGAAAGGGTACAACAAGCAAGAAGGGTTGCTGAAAGCAGTGATAAGAAACAGGGAAGTGAGCATGGAAGTGGAAAAGTTACTACAGTACATGACAGTATTGTGATACCAACTTTAACATATGGAAGTGAATCTTGGACCTTGTTGGAGAGACAGAAGTCAAGGGTAACAGCAGTGGAAATGAGTTATTTGAAAGGAGCACGTGGGGTCACATGGAGAGACAGACTGACAAATAAGGATGTGAAGGAGCGTTGTGGTGTGATGTGGATATGATAGGAAGTGTTAGGAGAAACACAATGAGGTGGTTTGGCCATGTGGAGAGGATGGAGAGTGAGAGACTGATGAGGAGAGTGTATGTGAGTGAGGTGGAGGGAGGGAGAGGGAGGGGGAGGCCAAGGATGAGATGGAGGGATGGAATGGAGAGGTATACGAGAGAGAGGGGTGTGAGTTGGGAGCAGAGCAGTGAAATGGCAGGGGACATGGTGACATGGAGGCGATTTGTTTTTGTCCACACCTGATGGAATTAAGGTGTCTCGCAATAGACAGATAGATCGTTTTGTTTCATTTTTGAAGGCTCCAACATGCTTGCATGCGTCGGCCTTTGTCACCTAATGGCGGCTCTCCACGCTGCTCGATCCCTGGCAGCCTCCCTCTTCAGTCCCTTAACCCTTAAGTCACACTTAATGACCTCGTCCCATGTCTTTCTCGGTCTACCCCTCCCAAACCCTCCCCCAATATTAACATCTCTCACCCTCTGTACCCAATTATCATCCCCCATCCTCTCCACATGTCCAAACCACCTCAGCCTACCTCTCCTCATCACAACACCAATACACTCCAGTCCCATCCTACCTCTCAACTCTTCCATCGTAAACCCAGCCCCCCCAGGCCTTGCACACAGGACGCACTGCACATCCACCTAATCATTGTCATTTCTGTACGTTTAAACCTGCGAATATCCTCTTCCTTTACTGCCCAGGTCTCACTACCAAACAGCATCACACTCCTAACACATGCTGCATACAAAGACCCCTTAGCACGTAAGGAGAGTCCTCTCAATTATTTTTTTTCCTGGGTTGAGTTCACATATTGAGATCCTGCATATTGGGAGACCCCACTGTACAGTATTCTAATAAAGTACAGTACCTGCTTTCCCAGGGTGCAGCTTTAATGAGCGCTCACACATTCTTCTTGACAACTTCAGTCACATCCATGCCAAAGGCAACCTGAAACAAGGAAACTGCAGTAATCCCTCAATTATCCGACATAATAATGCCAAAGGCATAGCTAGATATGGGCAATATCCTCTACTCATACCCTACCTATACACAACCTACTGCCTATACCCAACTTATAGTAAAGTGCCCTCTCCTGATTTTGGCAGTGTTCTGTAGTCTTGCAGCTCTTTTTAAACATCAAAACATTCCTATATGCAATATAATCCTAAACACTACGGAAAAAAAAAAAAATGTGCATGGTACCCCTCCTAATTTTGGCAGTGTTCTGCAGTCTTTCAGCTTTTTTTAGACATCAAAACACACATTGGAATATGCAATGTAATCCTAAACACTAAGAAAACAATGCATTAAAAAAAAAAAAAGCATAAACCTACCAATATGTACAGTACCCCTCCTAATTCTGGCAGTGTTCTGCGGTCTTTTGGCTATTTTTAGACATCAGACACACGTTGCAATAAGCAATATACTCCTAAACACTTAGAAAACAGTGCATAAACAACAACAACAACAACAAACTACCAATATCCACAACCCTACCATTATGTACAGTACCCCTCATAATTTTGGCAGTAGTTCTGCAGTGTTTCGGCTCATTTTAGACATCAAAACACACATTGGAATATGCAATAAAATCCTGAACACTAAGAAAACAATGCATAAACAGCAATATATAATATATATATATATATATATATATATATATATATATATATATATANGTGGGTTCGTGGAATGTGGGAAGTTTGAGGGGAAGAGCGGGGGAAGTCGTTGAGGCATTCAGTAGGAGGTGGGTGGATGTGGCATGTTTGCAGGAAGTCCGGTACAGGGGTGGATCAGCCAGAAAGATTGTTGGGAAGGATTGCTACTATAAGTTGTTTTGGCAGGGGGGAACTGATGGATATGGGGGTGTGGGTGTGTTGGTTGCAGAGAAATGGGTGGAATATGTTATGAATGTTATGAGAGTAAGTGATAGGATATTAGTAGTGAAAATTTTGATTGGTAGGAAAATGATTTCAGTTATATCGGCATATGCTCCACAGGTAGGACTGGATGACGCAGAGAAGGATAGATTTTGGGTTGATTTAATACGTGTAGTAAGTGGTATGGGCAATGATGAGGTAGAGGTTCTGGTAGAGGATTTAAATGGCCATGTGGGTGAAGCAGCTCAAGGTTATGAAGGAGTCCATGGAGGATGTGCATGTGGTGTGAGGAATGCGGAAGGGGAAAGAATACTCGAGTTCGGGGAGGCTATGGTGTGTGCAACACACATTTTAGAAAAAGAATGAGTTGGGCGATTACGTACGAGTCCGGGGGAAATAGTAGTCAGATAGATTATTTTCTGGTCAGGAGGGTTGATAGGAGGTTAGTGAGGGATGTTAAAGTTATAGGAAGCGAGGAGTGTGTGCAGCAGCACAAACTGTTGATTTGTGACATGGTGCTTAAGGAACGATTGATGAGAAGGAGGACATATGTACCTAGGAGGAAAATATGGAAGCTGGGAAACCAATCAGTAAGGGATGCCTTTTATAGTGAGATGAGCAGAGTGGTGGCTGAACAGGGAGCCGTAGATAGAGGCGTTAATAAACAGAATAGAGCCCCTAAGAACAACCCCTTGAGAGTTACCGATGCAATATGTGGTTGGACAAGAGGCCCACCAAGACATAAAGTAACTTGGTGGTGGGATGAGGGTGTAGAAGCCGCAGTTAAGGAGAAAAGAAAGCTTTTCCGGGAATGGAAGAAGGGTGGTAACAGGGAGGAGTACTTAGCTGCCAAGCGCAGGGCTAGAAGAGAGGTATACAGGGCAAAGTCTGAGTCACAAAGAAACTTGATAATCTAAATCATGAAGAAAGGAAAAATATGATTTTTAGGGTGGCAAATCAGGTGAAGAGGGATAATCTGTACATTGTAGTTGAGCAGTGTTTGAAGAATGATGAAGGAAGGGTAGTGGTGAACAGTGGGGATATTGATGCATGGAGAGAGCATTATAGCCGGTTGTTGAATGAGGAGTTTGACTGGGATAGGGAAGGTTTGGAGCCAGCAGATCCAGTGTTTGGCCCTTGGCCTTTGATTGACGCTGCTACTGCGAGTGAGGCAATAGGCAGGATGCGGGTGGGGAAGGCGGCAGGTGTGTCTGGGTTGACTGCCGAAATGTTGAAGGCCTCAGGAGATACTGGGGTGAGGTTAGTCACTGACCTAATAAACATGATTATATATGTGTGTTGTCCCAGATGATTGGCTGAAGAGTGTAATTGTAAATGTGTACAAAGGGAAGGATGATGCCCTGGAAAGGGGAAATTACAGAGGTATAAAGCTCTTAGATCAGATAATGAAAGTAATGGAGAGAGTTCTAGAAGGTTTGATTAGAGAAAGAGTGAATGTCGATGAGATGCAGTTTGGGTTTATGCCAGGCAGGAGGACCACTGACGCCATATTCATTGTTCGACAGCTTCAGGAAAAATGTATTGGAAAGAAAAGGGAATTGTTGTAAATGTGTACAAAGGGAAGGGTGATGCCCTGGAAAGGAGAAATTACAGAGGTATAAAGCTCTTAGATCAGATAATGAAAGTAATGGAGAAAGTTCTAGAAGGTATGATTAGAGAAAGAGTGAATATCGATAAGATGCAGTATGGGTTTATGCCAGGCAGGGGGACCATTGATGCCATATTCATTGTTTGACAGCTTCAGGAAAAATATATTGGAAAGAAAAGGGAATTGTATTTTGTTTTTGTTGATTTGGAAAAGGCCTTTGACAGAGTCCCTACAGAGGTGGTGAAGTGGACAATGAGAAAGCTAGGGTTGGAAGAGTGGCTGGTTAGGGTGGTTATGGCCATGTACGTGGGTGCTCGCACCCAGGTAAGAGTGAATGGAATTTTGAGTGATGAGTTTTCCGTGAATGTTGGTGTGCATCAGGGGTCAGTTTTGAGTCTCTTGTTGTTTATCATGGTGCTTGAAGCCCTCTCACATGACTTCAGAGATGGACTTCCATGGGAGATGTTGTATGCTGATGATTTGGTGTTGATTGCAGAGAATGAAAAGGAGGTGGAGGAAAGATATAAGAAGTGGAGAGATGGTATGGGGCACAAGGGCTTAAGGGTAAATGCAGATAAAACAAATGTGATGATATCTAGGGTTGGTAGTGGTACAATCAGAGGAGAAGGAGAGTGGCCATGTGCAGTTTGCCACAAGGGAATGGGAAGTAATTCCATCTTGTGTAGTGTTTGTGATAAGTGGGTGCACAAGAGATGTAGTGGTATTAGAGGTAGACTGTGAGATAGTGCTGATTTCATGTGTGTGGCATGTCAGGGAGAGCAGGTGGAGATTGTTAGGTGTAAGAGGGTTGAACTTGCTGATGAGTCTCTTGAGTGTGTGGAGGAGTTTTGTTATTTGGGAGACATGTTATGTGCCGGAGGTGGGGCTGGAGTTAGCTCGGTTGCTAGGGTGAGAAGTGGTTGGAAGAAGCTCAGGGAGCTGTTGCCTCTCCTGACATTGACAGGACTCTCCTTACGTGCTAAGGGGTCTTTGTATGCAGCATGTGTTAGGAGTGTGATGCTGTATAGTAGTGAGACCTGGGCAGTAAAGGAAGAGGATATTTGCAGGTTTAAAAGTACAGAAATGACAATGATTAGGTGGATGTGCAGTGCGTCCCTGCGTGCAAGGCCTGGGGGGGCTGGGTTTACAATGGAAGAGTTGAGAGGTAGGATGGGACTGGAGTGTATTGGTGTTGTGATGAGGAGAGGTAGGCTGAGGTGGTTTGGACATGTGGAGAGGATGGGGGATGATAATTGGGTACGGAGGGTGAGAGGTGTTAATATTGGGGGAGGGGTAGACCGAGAAAGACATGGGACGAGGTCATTAAGTGTGACTTAAGGGTTAAGGGACTGAACAGGGAGGCTGCCAAAGATCGAGCAGCATGGAGAGCCGCCATTAGGTGACCAAGGCCAATGCATGCAAGCATGTTGGAGCCTTCAAAAATTAAACGAATCCATAATATATACAGTAGGCGCGGAAAGTGTTGACACCATCTTAAAAAAAGAAAACATTCTTGTGGTTAGCAAGGAGAAACAAATAAATTAACACTGACCATTGAATTTAGTATTTACTGGCATTCCCCTTCACCTTTATTATCTTGTTAAGGCGTTTGGGGAGACTGATGTCATAGTTTTGCAGAACAGACGGACTAAAACTGCTCCATAGCTGCAGCCTCAAGTTTAGGCAAAGATGATGTGTCCATACTACGCAGCTGCCGCTTCATGTGCGCCCATAAATTCTCAATGGGATTGATATCTGGGCTGTTTCCGGGCCAATCTCGAATAAAGGGAACCTCACAGTCTGTTAGTCACTGTTTCACTGACTTTGCAACATGTGCAGGGGCAGAATCTTGCATAAATACTCTTGCCTTGGTTTTATCAAAAGAGTCACTTAAAACATCACATAAGAGCTCCAAATAATTGTTCTGGTTCACTTTTTCATTTGCAGGTAGAATTACCAACCTACCAACACCATAATATGTAAAGCAGCCCCAAGCCATGAGTGAGGCTGGGTATTTAACAAACTTGGAAGTGTACTTAGGATCCAGGGGGTCACTGCCTGGTTTGCGGTACACTCGTGATGAAGGGGTACCAGTGACAGTAAATGTTGACTCATCACTCCAAAGCACAGTTTTCCATTGCTCCTCACTCCAGGCAAGATATTTCTTACAAAAATTTACTCTCTTTTTCTTCTGAAGTGCAGTTAGCAGTGGTTTTTTACGAGCACAAAAACTCCTGTAGCCCAGATCGTCATGCAACAGCTGCTGCACACTTCTGACAGACACATCTGCCAGCAACTGTGGGTTCTTTTCTTTTAAATCCCGTGCTGTTAGCCTTGGATCCTTGCTAACTTGCCTTGAGATCAGCTGACGGGTCCTGAAGGTTGTCTTACGAGGTCTCCCAGGCTTGGGAAGTGGAGTGGGAGGAATGGCCTCCCCACTGTCCTTGAACCGCTTCACCAGTCTCTGCACTGTCCTCAGTCTAACACCATCTGATTTGCAATAAATGGGAGTTTGTGGCCAGCTTTGTATAAAGTAATCACTTCCACACGTTTGTCCTTGCTTGTGGTTACTTTAGGCATGATGAGAATGTGGTAGGTAACCAAATAACTGTGTTATTTGAGTCAAAACATGCCCTCGTGGTGCATCACACACAGAGACAATCCTCCTCCTGTGGCTGCCCAAACATTACTGAGCCTGCTCCTGTGGTGCCAAACCTATCAAGCAGGGTTGCCAGCTCCCGTTGAAAAAGCGTCAGCTCATTTCGCATCACAGGGGAGGGTAGTATTGACCCTACTTCACTTAACGCGAAAAAGAATGACGTCGGCAAAAAA
>JAGKTI010011169.1:15939-26976 GCA_018397915.1 Birgus latro
GCAAAGTCCTGCAGTCTTTCAGAAGTTTTATTTTACATCAAAACATACATTGCAATACGCAATATAATGCTAAACACTAAGAAAACAATGGATAAACAATAAAAATTATTAAAAAAAAAAACACTTACCATCCAGTGAACTGCAGACAGATGTCATAACCCACCAGGCTGCAACAGGTCTATAGGTATCCCATGTAGTCTAGTGGCTAACACAGCCACCTAGCAAAGTTCAAAGAACTCCTCCTCCTCCTCCAACTCCCGAAACCGGCTGATAAGTGGGGACGTGTGGTGAGGTAATGGAGCCCTACCCACCTCAGGACCTTCTGAAGACAGCCACAAGCTCATGTCTAACGGCGACTCAGTGGCTCTTGATGTGCTCAGTTGTGGGTCCGAGAGTGAAGCCTAGGGTCAAGCGTGTGGTGGTAGTGGTGGGGAGAAGGGGTTGGCACTCGTTGGGGTGGGGGGCATGAAGAAGGAGCCGATCTTCATCTGACAACAGGAGCAATGATTCTGTTGGAGGATGACAGCATCCCTGACTGCCCGCAGATCCATCGCCAGCTTGAGTGGCACCAACTCCCTGTTGCAACGAGGGTGCTCAGCATATTCAAGCACCTGCTCAGTGCCGCCCCACAGTGCACCAAGATGAGGGAGTGTTTGAGTGGTGGGGTGGCCCGAGTAAGGGTCCTCGTCCTTGTTGCTTTCCTCTGTCGGACCCTCAGAGACAGCAGTGGTGACCTCCTCATCATACAACGTCTGATAACCTGGATCGCTGCTGTCATCGTCCAACCAATCCCTCTTGTTGTCGATACCCTCACCTGCATTTCAGAGCCTTAGGTGGAAATCATCGACATCAAATCCTTCAAAGTCATGCACGGTCTTGCATCCCTGAATGAGACAAGACCAACCACTTTCCAAGGTTTTGATGGAGGCTTTCTTCCAGGCATTGGCCCAGTTGAACACTGCAGACTTGATGTTGTAACGCCAGAGCTTCTCCATGGTCCACTCCCCACGTGTGTCGACACCTTCCTCGTCCTCAAGCACGACCATCACCTCGTCGAGGAACCTCCGACAGTACACTCTCTTGGCTGCCACAATAACACCTTGGTCCATTGGTTGAATGAAAGCAGTCGTATTAGGTGGCAGAAACATGCACCTGTTGCTGTTATCAGCAACCAAATCCTTCTCCCAATGCATGTGCAGGGGCATTATCGAGGATCAGGAGAGCCGTGAGGGATACCAAGTTCCTTCATATTATAACGGATAACCTCCTTGACAAAGTGTCTGTGGAACCAATCTCTGAAGATCTTTGCAGTAAACCAGGCCTTCACATAATGGTACCAAACAACAGGCAGGCTATCCATCAACCAACGGAGACAACATGGCTCTTTTGCAGGTCCAACAATAACAGGTTTGAGGCGGTGTATCCTGTTAACACTGGCACACCACAACACCATGACACATTGTTTGGACAACTTCCAACCAGACATAGTCTTCTCTGTCTCTTCTGCCAGTGTGTTGTTGGGCAAGGAGTGGAAGAACAGGCCAGCTTCGTCAACACTGTACACTTGACTGAGGACAAGGCCCTCCTTGATCAAGTGCTGCAGTTTCTGGTGAAACAGCTCAACATCCTCCATTGCCACGTCCAAAGCCTTGCCATATGCCTTACAGCCAGAAAGTCTATGCCGAAGTTTAAAGCGGAGGAGCTAACCCTCGGATGCCTTGAAGTCATGCACATTGTGCAGGTGTACAAACTTCTCGGCTGCAGCCTTCACTTGGTCCCACGTACAAGCACGCCGGCACCCCTTTGCTGGCGGAACCAAACCAAAAGCACCTGGTCAGTGTTGGTGTGGCAGGGCTGGGACATCACCTTCTGGTTGCCTTTCCTAGTGGTGTTGCTGTAGTCCTGTTCATATAGAGTCAGCTTGTCCTGTGATTTCTTGATATCAGACAAGGTTGAATGGGCCGTCATATTCACACAAAATACATGAAGTTGGCCAGCTTCTTTCAACCTTGCCCAATATCTCGTGCTTCTTTTCCAGAGTCAAAACCCTCCTCTTGCGTTTCTCAGGGGGTGGTGGGGCCTTCACCACACACACGAGAACACCACTTTTTTTTTTTTTTTTTTAATGCAAGGAAGAAGGAACTAAAGGCCACAGGCCTGCACACTGTTCCTTCCAAGGAAAAGGAAAAACAATACAAAAGAGAGCCAAATTCAAGATCCGCAGAAGGTAGGGCACCACCACAAATGCAACAATGGAAGCTGCCATTGTTTAACCTTGGCCATGGATGTCCACATGCAGAGACAAAGGCAGGAACTGAGGTGCGGTAGTGCTGGGACGCGTACAGCATTGCCATGTCTCTACCCACATTTGGGTATGAGCATGCAAGCAAAAAGCAGCACACTGACCTACTAGAGCAAAGGTCCTATTTGCTTGCCCAGGCTAATGTTGCAATGTGGAAGAAACACTGGGTCCCCATATATCATGGGCCTAAGAAGTGCCCAAGTAATCCGGACAGCTATGCGACCATTCAGTAAAGAAGTGGATGCCTGTGCATGGCTGGGAGTTTCTGATTAATCCAGGCGGCCGGGAGATTTCAACCATTCGATAGGGAGCCAGACAGCCATTCTCGCTCAGTTTGCGGGTTACACTCTGTTTTCTTCACGCGCTACTGGAATATTACTGGTGATTGGGGTGGCCAGGGGATTTCCAGCATTCGACAGGGAGCCGGGGATTTCCAGCATTCGGTAGGGAGCCGGACAGCCATTCTCCCTCGGCTTGTGGGTTGCGATCTGTTTTCCGCGCACGCTGCTGCTATGTCCCCAGTGATCGAGGTGGCCAGGGAATTTCAACCATTCAGTACGGAGCCAGACAGCCTTGTTGCTCTGCTTGTGGGTTACGGTCTGTTAACTGTGCACGGACTGAGAGGCTGGTTAGCCACCCAACAGACTTTTTTTTTTTTTATTCTGTAGGCTGGCCGACTGGCCAGAGGGGCCAGAGGATTTTGACCATTCGGTAGGGAGCCAGGCAGCCATTCTTGCTCAGCATGTGGGTTACGCTCTGTTTTCCTCGTGCACTGCCACTATGTTTCCGGTGTTCAGGGTGGCCAGGGGATTTCAACCATTCAGTAGGGAGATGGACAGCCTAGTCTGCTCTACTTGTGGGTTACAGTCTATTCCTTGCACGTGGACAGAGGTTGGTAATCCACCAAACGGACTTCTTCTTCTTCTTCTTTCTTTCTTTCTTTTTTTGTAGGCCGGCCAGCCGCCGATGCCGAAACTTTTATGTCCGGTTACGGATAAATAAATCCAGATACAGACCTAATACAGCCAAAGCCTAATGTCCGTAAACGGAGCATGACCAGATACAAAGCATCTGGATAATTGCGGGATTACTGTATCATAAAACAGAGTATGATACAGGAGAATATACAGCTGTTGGAAATTACAGTTGAAATCAATCTTTCTCTGTTTATATGGGGCACAGCTAGATGAGGACAGGAAAAAGCAGTTGTTATGATGAGGAGAGGTAGGCTGAGGTGGTTTGGACATGTGGAGAGGATGGGGGATGATAATTGGGTACAGAGGGTGAGAGGTGTTAATATTGGGGGAGGGGTTGGGAGGGGTAGACCGAGAAAGACATGGGACGAGGTCATTAAGTGTGACTTAAGGGTTAAGGGACTGAACTGGGAGGCTGCCAGGGATCGAGCAGTGTGGAGAGCCGCCATTAGATGACCAAGGCCGATGCATGCAAGCATGTTGGAGCCTTCAAAAACGAAACGAAAAGAGCAAAAAAGCTGCAGGAGAATGAGAAAAAAGAAGGTGGAGTACAGTACAAGGAAGAACTGGAGGAAGCAACTAGGCTGAAATACATTTGAGGAGATGGAAGGGGATAAGGTTTTCATGAGAAATATGTGAGGTTAGAACAGGTGGCCTAAGACAGCCAAAGGACCAGCATGGTAGAGTGAAGAGAAATGAATTGTAGAAGAGAAGGCATATACAGTAGTAACTGAACAGAAAGAAGAGAAACTGGTAATGGGGAGAGGTAGAAGACATCTGCATGATGAGAAGAGGAGAGAGGTGAAGAGACCAGTAATGAGTTACTGGGGAAAAAAAAAAAATGGATGAGTTTGGAAGAAATCTGAGTGTAAAACAGAAGGCATGTTGGAAATTACGAAGGTCAAGAAAGTAAGACTGGGTGACAGGGGAGCTACAAATGCAGAGGTGAAAGATTAAAATGGGAGAATGCTGTTGGACAAAAGAACGTGATTAAATGGACAGAACACATTACGGTACTTAGCTGTAGAATATAGAGAACAAAAGTAATTCTGGTGTAAATGTGTTTGGGGAATGGCTGGAGAAGTAAGAACGGAGACAAGCATCAGTAAGATGGAGGTGTATAAGGCACTGAAGAAAGTCAAAAAGGAGAAAGCACCAGGTGTTGAAGTGTACGTGGCAAAATGTTGAAATATGGGGGAGAAATAGTGACTAAATGGATCTGAAAAAATGTGAAAAGACTGGTCTGGGCAAATGACAGTGCCAGTCCATAGGACTGGGAGTCAGGGATGAGTTCCTTTGTATATGAGGAAAGGAGAAAGAGAAGTGTGTGGCAGTCATAAGGGTACCAGTATTTGTCTTATAGTGAATGACGAACGACACACTGATGATAGAATTACATGTAAAGTACTTAGATGTGCTTAGAAAAAAAAAGGTAAATGTGCAAAAGAAGTGACAGGTAGAGTAGCACAGGGAAGGAAAGCAGCAGTTGCTATAAAGGCCTTGATAAGGAATAGTGCTCTGAATGTGTTGACCAAAAGGATTGCATGAAAGAGTTTAATGCCTATTCTAATATACAGGTGTAAGACTATGGTGTGGCATGAAAATTAAGAGTCATGAGTTAGCGTGTGGAAACTGGTCTGTTGAGGAATGTGTGTGTGGAGAGTGGGTAGGATATGGAATAATGATTTGAAAGTGAAGTATGGTAAGAAGTGTGTGGGCACTAGAGTTAAAGAGACTGTGTTTAGGTGGTATGGTCATGTGGAGAAAACTGGATGAGAATAGATGGTGGAAAGGATATTTCATAGCAAGTCTGAAGGTGGTAAGTGGGTTAGTAGGCCAGGAAGGAGGTGGAAAGATATGGTAAATGATTATGTCCGAAGGTGAGGTATGGAGAATGCTGAGACTAGGGAACAGAGAGTTAATTGAGCTGGTTGGAAGAATTTTGTACAGAAGAGTAAGTGACAAGGGTTTAGCACCCCTGTTCTACCCTGGTGAAGTGATAGTTGTCAATTTTACTCTAGCCAGTTGGTATGATGCATGCAAGTGTGGATGTTAATGCCTGTAACTCCACAGTTAGGATTCTGGAGGCCTGCATGGTGAGTGAGAGTGTAGTTCATTCCGCTGGGCAACTTTGATTAGGGTATTGTCTCATTCAAGTTTTTTCTGACTCTCTGAACCCTACCTCACCTCTCGGAAAGGAGGTCTGGATGATGATGAATGATGATAATGACAATACTCATCAACAGAATTAGGGTGAACTGATGAATTTGTTAGAAATGAACAAGGAAGTATACCAAAAAGTATTTAGAGAAGGGAAAGTAGTTGCACACTGCCTTCATGAATCTGGAAAAAGCATATGAAGTTTCATGAATCTGGAGAAAGCATATACACTATACTGTAGACAACCAAGGAATGTGGAAGGTGCTCAGATTGTATGGAGTAGATGGGAAACTGATGAATGCTGTCAAGACTGTACAATGGCTGAGTCTATCCATCTATCTATTGCCAGATGCCTCAATCCCATGAGGGGTGGCCACAAACAAATCACCTCCATGTCACCCTGTCCAATGCCACTTCACTGCCCTGCTCCCAGCTCACACCTCCCTCTCTTATATACCTCTCCATTCCATCCCTCCATCTCATCCTCGTCCTCCCCCTCCTTCTCCCCCCCCTCCACCTCACTCGCATACATTCTCCTCGTTAGTCTTTCACTCTCCATCCTCTCCTCATGGCAAAGTGCATGTGGAAAATAACAAAGTTCTTTGGATTGAATGTTGAACTAAAATGGGTGTGTCAAATCTCCATGATTGTTCAGTATATTTAGGGATGGTGTAATTAAAGATATATACAAGGCAAGGCAGTGGATACTGAAGTGTCCCTACTAAGAGTGGGTTGGGGTTTGGAAAATGCCTATACAACTGTCTGCTGATAATAATGTTCTGTTAAGTGAAGATGAGTGGAAACTGCAAGGCCAACTGAGTGAGTATAATAAGCATATTGGAATGTGTATATGAAAATCAAAATTTGAAAGTAGATGTATTGGCTATAACGTTATGGTTTCTGCAAGGAATTAAGTTGCAGACTACATAGTGAGACTGAATGGTCAGGATGTGCCATCATATATTTAGGTAGTGTAATGTTTGCTAACCCTTCCAAAACTATGGCAACTGGCTGTAGATATATAGGTCCTGGCAGATACACAGATAGACTTAGCATACACGTGATTTTAATGAATGAAGTGCAGGAGAGAGTACAGCATGGAAAGAGGGTTACAGACACACTGCAGTCAGTAATAAGGAATTTGAAGGTTAGCATGGAGGTAAAGAAGTTCCTGCATGACAGTACATTGTGATCACCCCTTAAATGTATGAAAGTAAAACCTGTACTCTGTTGTTAAACACAAGTTGAGAGACAGAGGAGTAGAGATGAGTTAAATATCTGAGAAGAGCATGCAGAGTTTTATGGAGACAGACTGACAAATGACCAAGTTCTGAAGCTTTGTGGTGTTGATGTGGATGTGGAGTGTTAGGAGCAATACCCTGAGATGGTTTAACCATGTGGAGAAGTATGAAAAATTGACTGTGAGGTGGAGGGTGAGAGTGGGAGGGGGAATCCATGGATATGGTGGAAAGATGGAGTGGATTGAGATGCCAGTATATGGAGAAGGATGGTATTTGATGAAGAGAAGGTAGCCTGATGGAAGAGGACTGTTAGACATGCAGGTACAGTAGCTACTGTAGTTTGTTCATTGTCACCCCCTCTGGGTTTAGAGCATCCAGCTAAAGACAGATGGAGGGGAAAAAAAAATGAGGAAGTGGAGGTGGAATGAATGAAGCAGTGGACTGCTGTATGAAGACACAAGCTTGTCCAAGGCTGGGGCAAAAAGCAGTGTAAGTTTTTTTTTTTTTTTTTTTTATAACGATGCCTGCTATGCTTAAAGGCATTGTATCCCAGCTGTACTGTACTCCATTTTTTCCCAAGGTTATACACAGGATTATTGTCTTTAAAATCTTATTATGGCTAAATAAGGTAAAGTTGGGGACAGAATCCATGGAGCACTTGCTCACTGTGCTCATCTCCATACCTTGGGCCTTTGAGCCTGCAATACGATTTTACTCATTACGCTACGATAAAAGGCCACTGGACAGTGATTGGCTGAATAGCAAATGTGGGAGGAGCTAAACTATGGTTAAGTGAGCAGTTCTGGATATGCCTAGAGCATCAGGCAGCTTTCTCAATTCTTTGAGCCCATATGTGATGATGACCATTTGTCACAGCTTGGTCTCATGGGACTGCCAAGACACTCTAGGTTTGTCACTGTACTGGAGGGGTTAGAGTCTTAACTGATTTTCCAATACTCATTAAAATATAATAAAAATATGCCAAGGATGAGATGGAGTGGAGAGGTATATGAGAGAGGAGGGTGTGGGCTGGAAGCAGGGTAGTGAAATGGTGGGGGACAGGGCGACATGGAGGCGATTTGTTTGAGGCCACCCCTTACGGGATTAAGGCATCTGGCTATAGATAGATAGATAGATAGAAAAATATGCCAACTAATAACACTGGTCATGACTGAGAGCCCTTGCATGTATTCTGTATGGACAATACTGGTAGGTAATCTATTACTGTAGTGTCAAAGTGACATGTGAAGGTGTGTAGCATTAAATGGGTAAGCCTGCCTGACTCATGCCCAGGATTAGAAACTAAACAAAAATAATAATCATCATCATCTTCATTTTTCGTCCATCTGTTCCCATATTCAAACTGGGGTTTGACGTGCGATGGCTTTACTCCACTCCTATCCTGGATTAAATCTTCTCCAATACCCAGTCTTTCCATATCTTGTGTTACAACACTTTTCCAGGTCTTCCTGGCAGTCGACATCCCACCACTTCCAGTTCCTCTGCTATTCTCGCACAGCTTCCTTCCTCACTCCTCCTCACGTGACCATCTAAGCCACTTCTGCCTCAAGATGATATTGAGATCCTTCATCCCGCATCTTCTGGCTACCTCCTTACTCAAAACTCTGTCCTCCCATCTCACTCCTGCCATGTATCTTAACATTCTACAATCAGTACTCCTCAGAACATTCATCAGTCTATCTGTCATCATACTCCTGTAGGCAGTGGACGTTTGTCTCTGAGTTACTGGTACAGTGGTTGTTTTAGTGGGGCACTACTCCTTTGCCAACCCACTTGCTGACACATAGGGAACACATATGGGTTGGTTATATGGTTACCACCCAGCACTGTACATGGTTTCCTGACATACAGGAAACCATTAGGCTTGTCACTCAATGTAAAGCCCTCTGAAAAGAAAGAATAATAAAATGTGAGAGGAAAGATGGGAGAAATAGGAAGAATGGCAAGGAGTGAAGGAAGAAGCAGGGAGGAAGAGGAGGAATAATCCACCAAGCTAGGGTGACAGGAGAATGCTACCTCTCCCAGCAAGGCAGCTACCTGGGGAGGGCACGAACAATCAACCTTGCAGTCTTGAGTCAAATGCTGTACCACTAAGCTACCCTGTGCCTTGAAGAAGTTGTGAACACTACATCAAGTTACTGGCTGATGATTACCACCATAATAGTATAATAATAACAATCCTGACTGACTTTCACGCATTTTACCCATTTTTTTTTTCAGAACTGATGTAACACTAACTCTCCTTGCTTAATCCCAGTGACGTTTTACATGTGCAGAGGCGGTCATCTGAACACCTGTTAAGTAACACTTATAAATGCAGGCAGAATTTCGCAGAAATGGCACTTGACAATTGCTTTAACTCTCTAGCTGCATAAGGTAAAGTCTTCCAGATATGTTTTCAGGAACTACCAAACCAAAATAATACATAGTGTGGGTCTATTTTTATCTGAAGCTCCCACGTTTCAAGTACGTAATGACACACCCGTACAAACTACAGCGTAAAATCTCACTTACCTGAACCTCTTATATTAGACGTAGGTACAATACGTAACAAGTTGCTTTCGGCTCTGGAGGGATATCAAAATTGGTGAAAGTGAAAAAAGTTCTGCATTATCCATGAGGTTGGTGTAAATAGGACGCCAGATTTTAATGAATATTGAAGCAATTAAACACATACGACTGGCAGTGTATACTGAATATACAAACTTGTCGAAATGGTTAGTTGTGTTTCATTGGTGTCCACAACTCAATTACCCAGGACGGCTTGCCTTTCATGATTCTCCAGTCTGCCGTTTCCCCGTCATTTGCTGAAGACAATGGAGACAAGAATCGTAAGAAAGTCCGATAATACTCATGTTCTTTCATATTAACTCAAACGTACAGGTTATAAGTTGCAACGTTTATTATTAACAACTTGCAATTGCATTACAGAAATATAATGAGGGGGGAAGTCTTGACGGGGAATCGTCTTCTCTTGTTGAAAATGAGTTAAGTTCTATAGAGAAGAAGAAGAGGTGAGTGGCGACCCGACCAATTAAAAGTCGAAATTCTCGTTGTGAGCGTCAGGGAGGACTTCAACGGGTCTTCCTCCGGTAACAGCCCTTCAGTCAACACCAAGAACTAAGTAATTAAAATCTTCATGGGTCTGTCTCAGTGTCCAGGAGAGTGGACTCGCGTGTTTCACTTTTATCCACTCAGGATGAAGTGCTGTCTTTTTCTTCCCTTTATGTCTCATTTGTTACTCACCTGGTTGGCTACCCCATTACAATTTAATAGTATGGCTCGGTAGGAATCTGCTTTTTAGAAGCAGGCCATTCTGTTTCTCCCAACCATGTCAGGTTATGGTGCAACTGCCAGAGAACTCCCTTGCATAAAATTTACAGTTGTAATTTTTTCTTTTTTGAATCTATAACCAGATGCCATAATCCCGTAAGGGGTGGTCGTTTGTCCTTAAGTTGTTTTATGGGAAGGGCACCAACCCTCAGCCAACCCACTTGTTGACATGGAGGGAACACATATGGGGTGGTTAAATGGTTACCAAGTGTTGTGAATCATTTCATGGCTTACAGCAAATCATTTGGCTTGTTCTATCTATCTATCTATCTATTGCCAGACGCCTCAATCCCGAACGGGGTGGCCACAAACAAATCGCCTCCATGTCACTCTGTCCCCTGCCATTTCACTACCACGCTCCCAACTCACACCCCCCTCTCTCATATACCTCTCCACTCCATCCCTCCATCTCATCCTCGGCCTCCCCCTCCCTCTCGCCCCCTCCACCTCACTCACATACACTCTCCTCGTCAGTCCCTCACTTTCCATCTTCTCCACATGCTCAAACCACCTTAACGTGTTTCTCCTAACGCTTCCCATCATGTCCTCAACCACACCACAACGCTCCTTCACTTCCTCATTTGTTAGTCTGTCTCTCCATGTGACTCCACATGCTCCTCTCAAATTGCTTAGTGTAAAGCCACCAGAAAAGGAAAGAGGAGTAATAAATGTAGGGAAGAGTAAAGTTATGGTTTTCAAGAGAAGTGAAGCAACTGAATGTACAATGGGGTAGGGTGAGGAGGAAATGGAAAATATGTGTGCATTCAAGTACCTGGGTAGTGTGATGAGTAAGGATGGAAGTTTACAGAGTGAGGTGCTTGAAAGAGTACAACAGGGAAGAAAGATTGCTGTTTTTTGAAAGCAGTGATTAGAAACAGGGAAGATAGCATGGAAGTAAAAAAGTCACTGCATGACAGTACAATATTGTGATAACCCTAATGTATAGAAGTGAAGTTTGGACCTTGTTGGAAGGACACAAGTCATGAGTGAGAGCAGTGGAAATGAG
>JAGKTI010011170.1:11957-26974 GCA_018397915.1 Birgus latro
TATATTCCACTGTTCAGTCATATTTACATCCATTGCTTTCACTTGCTATTTACACAATATTTACACACATTATTTACATTTCCCTTTGCACTGTTTTAGAACTGCTTCAGGCTGTGGTAATCAAAGTAGCAGGTTACGCAGAGGGGAACCTGGCACTCAGCGCACTGCCAAGAGGTGTGTTTGAACTCAGGTGTGCGTCTGGTGGTATGTGCACACACTGGCACTTGCAGATCGCAGCCTTCCTCTTCGCTGTGGCTGGCATTTACACCAGTCTGTTCCGATCCATGTACACCCTCTGCTAAAGTCTGTAAGGAAGTCTCACAGAATGGCGCCTTGGAGCTGCTGCTGTCACCCTACCATATCTCTCAAGCAGCTGCTGAACACAGGTTCTGGCAAACAACCTCAGGGAGAAGGACTTGGGTGGCTTTACCTTCATCTTGTACAGGATGAAGGCATTCAGCATCGTCATCTCAGTGAGATGCAGAAACACTTTCTGTACCACCCAGTATTCTTCCTGAGGCAGTCGATCTCTCCAATCATCATGTCGGACTTGTCCACCAGCCGAATGTTGATATTGTAGTCGATCACAGCATCAGGTCTCATTACAGGTTCGCCTGTCCTATGGTCGACCTTCCCACTGTCTTTCAGTTCCCCATTGTGTATGGTGGTGAGCATGTGCATGACCCTCTTGTCATGCCACCTTATTGTCAGTGTAGGAACTAGGCAAACCACACTCACCGGCCTCACAACATGAACTGCCAAGGCTCCCGGTTGCATACCACAGGAACCTTCCGATGACGTCATCACTCGTGACTTAGCAGGTGTGTGCGTGCGCACACATACTAACACTCTCGTCCTCTCTTCTTAATTTGACAGAAGATTCCAAGGACGAAGCTGGATGGTCTATTTGCATCTGATACACACTATGTATCCAATACATAGACTTTTGTGTGAGTGCCATCAACACCTGGTACACACAATGTATCCAATACATACACTTTTGTTTAATTACTATCAAGACCCAGTCTGTGGCCACATACAGATATGTGATGTCTCTTGAAGTATTATAAACTTTCTAGTCTTGGCTGACTGCTGCACGCAGCCGCTCGGTCGAGGCACCTTTCTTGGTGAGACAATCAGCCAGTTGTTGTGATGTATCCATCCAGGATACCTCATCAATCTCCCCCCACTCCAACATGTCCCGCAACACAGCAATATCAATGCACAATCTCCTCTCTTCTACACTCCTACAGGAGTAAAGGGCGTCCACCAGACTCTTGTTGTCGACGAAACACTTCATTTTAATCTTTCCACATCCAGAAACCTCATGCAATATGTTGGAGAGATATACAGCAGTTTCAGCACATTCAAGCAGTGCCAACGCCTCAGCAGATAAGGTAGATTTGACGACCCTCCTGATCTTCCTTGTCTGCCAGAACATAGGACATCTTGCCTCACTAGCATCTCGTAGGAAGATCACAAAACTTCCCTGAGATCCATTGCCTACAAGGTTGGCCCCATTCTTGGAATGTATAGCTTCATGTTGTCAGTCTTCACCCTTGAGATCACCTTATTGAGTCTAAGCAAATCCGCTACGGTAGCTCAGTTGCTATTCACACTCAGCTCACACACATCAAAGGCAATATCTGGCCAAGTGTATGAGGCAGTCCAATTGAGTTGCCCAATTAATGCTCGGTACTCCATTTTCTCAGACTCGGACAGCTCCCCTGATTTTACTGATGCACGATGTTTACTCAGCGTGACTGGTTTCAAAGATGAAGCATACTGGAATTGGTTGAGCGTTATGCTGCCATCGATGTTGGAGACGACATTGAGACCAACGTATTCGAAGGCTTTTGATTCTGAACTGCCGATGAGGAATATTTGACTCAACCGATTTATCACTTGTTGTTCGAACTCATGTGTACCAGCCCAAAGGAAGTCGTCGACGTAGATGCATACAATGCCTTCGACTTTGCCATCATTGCTCCAAGAGAACAGCGCTGAATCCAGTGATGACACTTTAGCTCCGAGACTCAACAACTGATCTTTTATGCGCAGATACCAATGCCTAGCAGCATCACAAAGGCCGTAAACAGTTTTCTTTAGTCTCCATAACTTACCATTTGCATATTCAGGCAGAGGACGTAAATGAACAACTCTCTCAATGTCGTTACCTTGCAGGTAGGCAGCTTTCACGTCAATAGTGTGGCAATCCCACTGGTTGGTGGAGGCCAAAGAAAGTGCCAAATGCACTGCTTCCTTTGAACAAGTAGGTGAGTCTTTTCGGAGATCCACTGTGTCTTCCTCAAATCCTCTGGCAACTAAGCGGGCCTTAACAATAGGCTTTCCATTTTTCAGTTTTTCCGTCACAACCCATCGAACCGTTATGGCACCTTGCCCAGCATCATCTACTTCCTCATACACATCATTATTCTGCCAATTTGTAATTTCATTTTCCTTAGCGCATAATACGGCCTCAGAGTTGAAAAGAACAAGCATTTCTGTGTCATCATCAACCACTTCCCATTCGCTAAGATCCTTCCCCAAATCTATCCAATCACTGCTGCCATCAGAGTCCCTCTTCAAATTATAGCAGTGTTTGTACTTTCCAGTGGCTTTACCTGCCCGACTTATAATCCTTCCAGACTCCAACTCTCCACTTTCTGAATGTATTCCCTTTATACGTTGACCAACAGAAACTCTGGGAAGCTGATTAATCGGAACAGAAATTGTGGGAGGCTCATCGATTGGGACCACATCATCTTCCGACTCATCATCTGGTGGATAGTCATTCAACACTTGCGTAGGATCGTCATTAGGCTTCTCCTGGACAACATTGTTCTTCTCATCACTGCTGACATCACTTTCAACTGTAGTATCTTGCTCTGGCACTCGCGCTAGACGACATACATGCACTCGCACGTATACACCGCCGTGTCTCGCCAGGATTTGTTTCCCATCTCTGCCTATTACAATTCTGGGACCGTGCCACTCATGACTGTCATTTCTTTTGTAGAAGACTTCATCTCCATTCCGGATGTCGTTTAGGTCACTCGAACGTACGTTGTACCGCAGAGCCCTAGCCAAGCGTTCATCTGATTCGGTGTTTATAAACTCTTGTCTAGCTAAATGAAGAGCGTTCAAGTTGTCTCTCACAATTTTCGATGGTGATGAAGGTTCCAAGGTTGGAGGGTCATTTGCGTACACATTAGGCAGACCAGGGTTTTGACCAAAAACAAGTTGGTTAGGAGAAAAGCCTGAGTAGTTGGTGAGAGCATTTCTTGCTGATACTGCCCATGCCAAGGCCACATCCAATTCACACTGGCTATCAGCCATTATCTTCCTAACAATGTCACCAATGACTGCATTTTGATGCTCACAGACTCCGTTGCTCCAAGGACTCACTGCAAACGTTGTCATGATCATATTGAAGGCCTCTCCCAATGCTCGCATTTCCTCATTATTGAATTCACAGCCATTGTCTGTAAGAATTTTTCTAGGTGTGCCAAACACAACAATCCAGCTCCAAAATATTCCTTTGATAATGGTGGGCGCACGCTTATCCGCGATTACTATCGCATTACAATACCTCGTCGCCAGATCAACAAGGACTAAGAAATAATGCCTTCCCCAAGCTTTCAAATCCATGGCTATGGCTTCGTTAAACTTAGACGCCATGGGCAAACTGACTACGGGTCGGGGCTTGGCTTTCTTAAATCTGCAACAGACTGTACAAACATCAGATACAGCCTTGACAGCCCGCTCCAGTTATAACTTTTAATTCCTGCATCTGTGATCAGTTTAATTAGTTTTGCCGATGTTGGGTGTCCAAATTGCCTGTGAAGCTTCAAAGCGATTTTTTCTACATCACCCCCACGAGATGCCAACAAAATTCACGATCTAGTCATAAGGAAATTGGAAGTAAGGAATGGCCTGAAGATGAGGACTTTAAATCAATGATAGTTCCACAAATTTTGACCTGGTCAGTTCCAAGGTTAATCAACATTTTTGCTTTTTTCATGTAACGTCTACTCAACAGCAAGGGAATATTGCAGTCCACAACATCAGTCACAATGGTAGCACGCATGTTTCCAATGTAGCAGGGCAGAGTAACACGTTTGAGGGAAGAAACTGTGACACCATCAGCAAAAGTAAACGTTGAGGATGACGCTTCTTCTCTTACAGCATCACGTTCGTAATCAGTGAGCTCACTTAGATAGCAATTGATCCATTCAACTCCACATACAGTTGTAGAACACCCTGTGTCTAGAAGAGCACATCCCTTAGATTCTTCTACTAGAGTCTGTGACTTACCTCTACTAGCGGCATCATCCGCATAGCCCATAAATAACGACAGATGCACTGTTTCAGAATTCTATTCTCGACTGCCGTCGTTTTCATATGCATCCGGACAGTCACGTACCCAGTGAAATTTAGAATCACATACGAAACACCTCGATACATTTCCATCAGGCTCAAGTGGGTTCTGCCTCCTGCCGGTGGATGAGCGTTGGGGAATTCTAGCAGATACGGTTGAACATTGGCCACTACCCCGACGCCGATCACATATTGCACCACCCCACAACATTCTCCGTCCTCGTCGAGTACCTCTAGCATAAAGCGTTTCCTCACCCTCAACTTCGTCGCTCCAAAATACTGGTTCGTCTTTCACCTCCCGGGTGGACACCGTTGCCTCGTTCTGCCTGCCAATTTCACCAGCAAAAATACGATTCAGGGCAGATTTCATATTTTCATGTCACCTCAGTTATCGCGGACATCACTAGTTGTCGTTCACTGTCTGAAAGTTTGCATGCACCTAAGAGCATAAAAGCCATCACAGAATTTGGCAGTTCCATGTCCTGCTTTGTAAATTTGAAATAAACATTCTCAAATTCTGTCTCGAACTCCCAAATGTTCATATCACTGGCTCTTCTGAAGTTGTACAGCTCATAAAATGCTGCAAACTGTCGACGTCCTTTGTCCATGAGAAATAAACCGTCTAATTTTTTCAGCAGGGTCTGAACACCATCCTTCTGCTTCAGAACATCTGTTTCAATCTGTGAAGACGCCACCCTCGCTCTTCCAGACAATGACAGGTGAATAGCTAAGGCTTGTTTTTCTTTTGCTAGGTCCGTTAGTTCGCACCAGTTGCCAATATCTTTTTTCCAGCTCTCATATGCAGAATCATTTTCAAATTTTGGAGGCCACTTGGTCGAACACGACGCCATTCTTCCAACCATGCTCTGCTACCAGTGAAGGAACTAGGCAAACCACACTCACCAGCCTCACGATGTGAACTGCCAAGGCTCCCGGTTGCATACCACAGGAACCCTCCGATGACATCATCACTCGTGACTTAGCAGTCAGCATCTTCTCAGACTTGCGTAGGTGTATGTCTCCTCGCTGGGAATTTCCCGCCTCAGGGAATTTGGAGAAGTGGGCACGATTGCTCTTGACAGTGCCGCAGGAGCCGATGCTGTGCTTTGAAAGGTATTTAGCAAGTTTCAGTGCTGTATAGTAGTTGTCAGTATACAGCACATGATTCCCACTAAAATACCTTTCAAGCAGCACTTTCACTGTACAGCCTGAGAAGCCAAGGGGGTATGTTTTGTCCAGATCGACAGTGCTGGCTGAATAGATGACGAAGTCAAGGATGTACCCCATCTTACAGTCGCACAGTACAAAGAACTTGATTCCAAAGCGATGACGTTTACTTGGAATGTACTGTACGAACCTCAGACGTCTTCTTAACAGAACCAAGGATTCGTCTATGACAACCTTCTGAAACGGGTGGAAGAATGACATACAGTAAACCCTTCACAAGTTGAACTTTTAGAAGACGGAATCTTCGGTTTGACGAACTCAGGCCGAGACCACGTATGTAAGTGCGGAGGTAGGGGAACAAATGGCGCCAGGCAGACACGTGGAGCCAGTCTGCTGCTTGCTTTTGGAGATGGTAGTTGCGCCATTCTTACTGTCATCTAGTGCTGAGCAGTTCTCTCCTTTTGCCTTCTGCCTTGCCATGGAAGGTTCAAAGCTTAAAAGAAGTGATACTGGCACCTCTAGTCGTAAAGGAATGAAGCTTTAAAAAAAAAAAAGTGTGCTTGTGACTTAGTGTTAAGTGATCATGATTAAAGTTCAGTTCTATTATTACTGAAAGTGTTACATTGCAATCTATTACAGTGATTACATTTAAGTTTAGTTCTTAATGTAGAGTGAAATAAACACTGAGTATTGTTTAGAATTTACGTTAAAGTGTGAACTCAACCACCTCCACCACCTCCGTCTCCAAAACAAAACAAACTGCTGACGAATCTACTGCCTCTAACGAAAGGCAAATTATGTGCACTGAATTCTTTCTTTTTTGTTTTTCTTTATTAATTTATGCACTGTATATGCTCCTTTAGTGTTAAAAAGACAAGTAATAAGTATTGTTTTTGCAATTTGGGGGGGTGAAAATCCATCTCCAACACACGCTGCCGACGGTCTCTACTGCCTCTGTGAATGATTTTCTACCAGTTAACCACTTCAGTACTGTGACGTCTATTTCTACTTTATTTACGCTTCCTTCAGCTGATTTCATGGCACTCAGGACTGGACTCACGTACTGAAGGGGCTAACGAAGGCTGTACCAACCCCGTGCACTTCCACAGATCCAACTTACACTGACTAAAATCATCTGGTGGCGGCAAGAACAAAATGAAAATACACCCAGCACTGAAGGGGTTAAAGGTATATCAAATGCACTAAATTGTTTTTTGTCATAACTTATTTATTTATAGGGTATATGCTCCTTTAATTTAGTGTTGAAAGGACAAGTAATAGGTATTGTCTTGGCAATTTTTTGGGGTGAAAATTCGGTAAGACGGAAAATTTGGTAATTCGAACTAGGGTAGAGCCCCATATAGTTCGACTTGTGAAGGGTTTACTGTACTGTAAATTTATCCTTCATTCTGTTCAGAATCTCATGGATCTTCCAGAGTGGGTCAGTCTGTGAAGGTACATCATTGTTGGTGAAGTGCAAGTTTCCCATTATGTTACGGAAGCGATCTCTTCCAGTTCACGTTCCACTGCAGAGTCACTTAGTCCTTTACCGCTTCTCACACGAGGTTCAGTAGGGGTAGAGGTCAGAGGGCCTTTTGCAATGGGCGCAGAAGTGGAGGGGCGCGAGTGCGACATACTTTCACCTCAAAAGACGAGATGGAACTGAATGCATGTCGTATGTGGGCAGCCAAGGGTTGACAGTGTCAGTGTGGTGACAGCTACTAATTTATGTGCGATGAAATAATTGGTAGGAAATCTAGACAAGACATAATAAATTAGGTAGTTCCAGGTGAATGTAAACATCACTCGGGTTTCTCCCTTCCTTGCTTATATGTATATTTATAATAGGAGAATAGGTCATAACATCATATTTCATGGGGAAATAAGCAGGGAAAATTAGCGAACGAGTGCGCTTGGGGTGTTGCCAGGTGATAATTAGCTAATTCCAGATGTATGGCACTATCATTTAACTTATTTCTTTTTTATATATATTATTTTGCATAAGAATAGGGCATAGGGATCATTTCAATTGATGAAATCAGTGGGAAAATCTGGGGAAGATTTGCATAGCGTGGCGCGTCTGGGCTGGCGAGAGGAGAGGGTAATGGAGGGGAGGCTGGGAGGGGAGTCAAGAATGGGGAAAAATGGCTAAATTGTCAACAATGGATGGGAGTACTGATGACTTTAGCAGCGCTGACTATTTTTGGACACTGGCAGTACTGATAGATGATACAAGTCACCACTTGAAAGCCCGGGCGAATTCAAAATAACACAGAATCACAAAAGTGATGGCTCGCGTTATGATCCATTGCGCACGAGTGTCATGAAAGTGACAACCCGCGGTTAAGGGGTTAAAGGCAACGGTCACCCCTTGGTCCATCAGCTGCAACAAGGACGTGGCGTTGGGGGGCAGCAACACCACCTCAATATTGCTGGCCCATTCCTTCATCACGGGAGGAAGGCTAGCCGCGTTGTCCACCACCACGAGAAATCTGTTCGCCAAATTTTCATGTGAGGCATACCTCTTCAACACACGAGAGAGGTACGAGTGGAGAGATATCTGAAGTCAGCCAGGCCTTCTTGTTCGACTTCCAGATAACCCCCAAGGTTCTCTTTAACATACCCCACCAGAGCCCTGGGGTTCTCGGAGTGGTAGACAAGGAGCGGCTTCAACTTGAGGTCGCTCTCGGCGTTGCCCCCAGCAGTGGTGTCAGCCGGTCCTTTGAAGGCTTGAATCTTTGTGTAGACCTTTCCTCCGTTGCAAGATCTGTCTTGGAGGACATTCTCTTCCAAAAGAGCTCAGTCTGGTCAAAGTTCAAATCCTGCTTCGCCCTGTAGCCACCCTCCTTGATGATGTGTTTCAGTTCGTCAGGAAATGCATCTGCCACCACCATATCTGCACTCGCCGCCTCACCATACATCTTCACGTGGTGGAGGTTTGCTCGCCTTTGAACCCGTCAAACCACCCATGGCTCGCCTTAAAGGTCAAGCTTTCATCCATTTCCTGCCTGATCTTTATTTCCTCCAGTAGTGAGAGAGACTTATTGCATTTAATGGCCTGTCTCATGGGTGCCTTGTACGGGTTCTGATCCTCCACCCATTTGTGCAGCATCCGCTCCATCTTCTCCATTGCAGGCTGTCGCTGGTGGGTGATATGGGAGGCGGATAAGGTTGCAACCTTCCCAGCAGCAGCCTTCATGGCCTCCTCCTTCATGATGTTGGTGTAGGCAGTCGACTGGGCCAGATGAAGAGCCGATACAATAGCACACGCACCTTCGCCTTTGTTGTGGTGCTTAAAAATTTCCAATTTCACCTCTAGTGACACAGTCTTACGCTCACCAGCACCACCACTAGCAGGCCGCTTATCAGCATGACGAGGGCCTCCACTAGCACCATCATTAGCCCCACCCATACCAGATTTTATCACACTTATTTGGGCCAAAGATCACACAGTATCACACTTCACACACGATTAGTATCACTGCTTTACTCATGGCACTGCTTGAACACAGTTACGATGTACTACGATAGCAGCTTGCGTAACGTTGGTGGTGCAACATGATGCGTGGTGGGTGAGCTTGCGTAACGTTGGTGGTGCAACATGATGCGTGGTGGGTGAGCGTAAGCAAGATCCTCACTCTAAGATGGCCGGTGTGAGAAGAGCAATATGGGTGAGCGTGGGGTGAGCGATGGCTGTGGAGCCCGCGCGAGCGTCTCTGCGCATCCTGGGAGGCGGGTGGGCTCAGCTGGCCACGGGAATGTGTGTGATTCAAAATTTCGGCCTGTTGTCTGCGGATGCGACATTGGAGGGCCCATTGTTAAACCAGGGCTCTGCCATCAGGTATCTGGACGTGGTGGTATTTGTACCCTTATTGCTAGGCTGGGGTATTGCATCTAGGGGTATCGTATATCGGGGCATTACTGTATCTTTTTGTATGTGTTACATATGGCCTTTATTTAGTCTAAACCTTGCTAAAATTATATTGTGTTGTGCAGAAGCCATTTTATAGTTTTATATGAGAGAACAATTTGAACCAAGAGGTAAATATGAGCGGATACTGCTGCAAGTCAGAAGGAACACAGCTATTTACCTGTAAACATGTATTGTGCAGGCAAACCCCAGTTTATGATACCCCTAGATGTGATACCCCGGAATAGTGATGGGGGTAGAAATACCACCCTGTCCTGCCTGTCATAGGCCAACCCCTGGTTTTTATTATTTTTACTGATTTTGATGATATTTTTGACTTAAATTTTGTGCTTAGGTTGATTTATAAACTGTTTTTAGACCTAGATTAATGTGTTTTAGTCATAGGTGCAGTGAACACTGTCAGTTGGGGTATGGATTCTCGCCCACCAGACGAGGCACTAAACAGTGTGGTCAACTAGGCAACTCAACAAAGACTTTTGTGATTGACCATTAAACTGTCATCTAACCTATCATGGAATTCATAATAATAATTTTAAAACAATGACTTTTGTGATCGAGCATTGAACTGTCTTCTAACCTATCATGGAATTTATAATAATAATTTTAAATAAATATTATTAATTTCTGCCTGTGGGTGACTCTACAGTGAGTGACAAGCCAAATGGTTTTCTGTATACCAGGAAGCCAGTTACCACACTTGGTGGTAACCATATAACCAAAGTATGGTGCTTGGTGGTTAGTGGGTATGGCGCTCCGGTCGAATTGAGCCGGTGTAGGTTTATATCCAAGGGGTGATTGGGGTTTATTGCTCACAAAATGCCACTCAGGGATGATTTAGGCTGGTCACTCTCATCTTAAATGTCAGGACCAACTTGCCTAGCCCCGAGCAATGATGCTTCTCATGGGGCGGCATAGGATTAGATGATGGATGTTGGATGAAAACCTTAAGGAGCAAATACTTCATGCATTGATGAAAACTGTGAAATCAACAAATTATGTTTTTACATTTGGGCTGTTCAAGGAAAAATGCATTGAAAATACAAAGGAATTTCTAAGTAAATGTTGGAGAACAAGAGAGAAGAAAATAAACGAGCTCAGCAACCAGAACAGTAGCTAAAATAACATGAAGAGGGGCCGTTGAAAAGCTTGTCCTGATTGCATCATTGATTAATAAATTGTGTTTACATTCAGGTTGTTCATGGGAAAATGCTTTGAAAATACAAAGGAATTTCTAAATAAATGTTTGAAAATGAGAGAGAAGAAAATAAAGGAGCTCAGCAACCAGAATGGTAATTTAAAGGACATAAAGAGAGGCCTTTGAACAGGCTATCCCAATCGCATCATTGATCGATAAACCATGTTTTACATTCGGTCTGTTCTAGGGAAGAAGAATTTCTAAATAAATGTTTGAATATGAGAGAGAAGAAAATAAAGGAATTCAGCAACCAGAACAGTAAAAAAATGACATAAAGTGGGGCCTTTGAAAAGGTAATTCATCAGTCGCATTCCCTGTCAAGAGAATTCCCGATCAGAACTATCAGCGATTCTCCGTCACAACAGTTCGCACCTTGGACGATTCTGCATCATTCATACATTATTATTATGCATAACGGATGTTTTTTTAATTGTCCCAGTACCATCTGATGGTGGGATTGTATACAGTGCTGCTGCTTCTTCTCTACCGAGTGTGAATACGAGTTGGAGATCACATTCTCCAGTGACCTTGTCTGGGTACAAGTGAGACAAGTACTGGTTTTAGGCTTAGTTTTTTTTTTTTTTTTTCAGCTGTTAGGCCATTAAAATTGGCTTTAAACTTTTTTTTAGGACTCCTTTGGGTGGGTTTAGGACTTAGTTGGGGGAAACCCAAGGCTCAAAAACGCATCCATATACTTTACATGTTAAATCGACCCCGAGATACGGTACCCCGCCTAGCGATGGGTTTTTACTCGACCGATTGCATCATTAAACTGGGGTATGCCTGTATTGCGAGTTCAGTGATAATTGAGTTCGTTGTGGTACAGCCAGAATAAAGCAAACACTAAACTCGGGTACCCACTGTGTATTTCTCCTAACGCTTTCTATCACATCCACATGCACTTCCTCATTTGTCAGTCTGTCTCTCCATGTGACTCCACATGCTCCTTTCAAATAACTCGTTTCCACTGCTCTCACTCTTGACTTGTGTCCTCCCAACAAGGTCCAAGCTTCACTTCCATATGTTAGAGTTGGTATAACAATACCGTCATGCAGTGACTTTTTTACTCCCATGGTCACATCCCTATTTCTTATTACAGATTTCAAGGAGCCAGCAACCTTTCTTCCTTGTTATACCCTTTCAAGCATGTCACCCTCTAAACTTCCATCTTTACTTATCACACTACTCAAGTACTGAAATGCACTCACATTTTCCATTTCCTTATCATCCAAGCTCTCTGTAAATTCAGTGACTTCATTTCTCATGAAGACTATAACTTTATTCTTCCCTACACTCACCTTTATATTCCATTTCTTACACACCCTCCCAGACTCATTCACCAAACCTTGCAGTTCCTCTCCATCTTCACTTAACTGTACTGTACAGTACTATCTGCAAACAATGGCACAGGAAGTTTCAAAACTTCACTACTACAGACACTTCTACAATGTGTGTGTTTGTGTGTGTGTGTGTGTGTGAGAGAGAGAGAGAGAGAGAGAGAGAGAGAGAGAGAGAGAGAGAGAGAGAGAGAGAGAGAGAGAGAGAAACTGGGATTAGGCCTTAACAGCCCCTTCCCTTATGAAGTCCTCCTACTTGCATTTAGCTTCAGCTTTAACCACTTCAGCACAAATACCCACTGTCCATATTGAATCCATGCTAGAACTGGTGCATTGGTGTTAGTGAAGATGTTTTTATGACATGTTGGTTGGATGGTCTCATGAAAGACCATTGAAGTCAGTTTTAATGAAACGTCATTCATCAAAGTAAGGCCCAAGATCAAATTTGTTTCACTTCAGACAACAGATCACCTTTCTGACCAGTCAGCCATCACCTCTCCCAAGGAAAGCTCTCAATGTCCAGAGATTAAAGAATAAATGTAATATGTTCAAATAAACTTTACTTTAGCCTTCAACAGATATGATTGAAGTGATTTTTGTTGTTATTTTTGTGTTATCTTAGTTTTTCATGAGCTTAAAAACTGTTGGTAATCATATAGTAGCAGACATCAGATGGGCAGTACAGTATGTTAAAAGAAACTTAGAAAGCAATACATTTTAAAGAACTTACAGTTATTATCTGTTAACAGAATATTAGGATGATGGCCAAGTACTACACAAGGATATACCTGAAGAGGATGGCTGAACTTCTGGATCTGTCAGTTAAGGTATGTGCTTGTTATAACCTTATTTCGTGGGGTATAAGACACACTTTTTTGTCTGAAAATTACCTTCAGGTATCCCCATGCTTCCTGAAGGCCAGTTTAGACAGGTTTGCTTGGTTCCATTCAAGAAGAATCTTATACAGATTATCATCTCACTGCTTGGCAGTCACAAGTATTTTCTAGAGTATAATGACCTTTGATTTATTGTAAAAAGTTACATTCACTTTTATGATTAGAAACACCCAAGTTAATCAGGGTTAGCTTACAACTGGCCATGTGACGGTCTAGGGTTTAGTGGTTCAGCAGTTTAGTAATTTAACATCTAGTATACACCCTACTCTAGCAGGCTAACATGATCACTGGTGAACTGCCTGCAAACCTTCTGAAAGGCAGTCATGATTGCTTCACTTGTATGCACTCACTAACTAGCAAGGCAATTATATTGGAGAGAGGTTGGCTTGTAAGACTGGTGAGTCATTATAAAAGAAGTCTGTCCCATTTGGAAATTTGATCACCCTTGTTAGGCTGGCTTCTCTCACTGGTATTTTGTTTCATTCAAGAGTATTGTAAAAGGAAACAGTCTTATATCACTGGTAGAGAAAAACAGGAAAAACAACTGTAATGTTAAACAGTACTACTTAAAATTACAGCTACACTGTTTTTTTTCAGTTGTGACCAATGTATTTTAGCAGTGTTTAAGTCAATCAGGGCTCAGCCACTTGCAGTACTATGTTATGAAAATGAGATAAAATTTACTGAGTAGATAATTAATATAACATTTGAAATTAGCAGTGCCAGATGGGCATTCATAGCAGCGTCTGTCATTTTTGTTGTATTTACAGCTGACAAACAATCAGAGCAATCAATCCTGTTCACCCTCTGCCTCACTGCTAATCAGAGTAATTGATCCTGTTCACCCTCTGCCTCATTGCTGCCGTGACAAAGCTATCATAATCGGCAAAAGTGAATGCAACCCAGTGCGTGTATGTATGGATGTAGGTGTGAGTGGAGGGTGTGTGCACTTAACCCCTAAAGTCTGCAATTCACTCAACCCACCCACCTCCCTGAGCCGCAAAAAAGGGGTATTTTTTCAGGTATTGTAAATGTCAAAATTTATGGCATGTATTTCAGGGGCAAGAATTTACACACCTGAAGATTTATGTCTTGTTCAGTTTGACCGTGTAGTTCTCGCACAGCAGCACGGCAAAAAAATAATAGTTACCCTTCCCACCCTGGCAAGAGGTGGTATGTCGCAAAAAATGGCCTCATTACGGTGACTCACCTGTCAAAACTCACGATATTCAAGATAAATAATGTTCCTAGACGTGAATGAACGTTGCCTAATGAAACCTGAACAAAAAATATCATATCCTGAAAAACATTCCTGGAAAAAAAATTTCACGCAGAAATTAGAAATGATACATTCATCAATGAACTCAGTACTATAAACATGATAATATAATAAAATATCATGATATAATTGTATCATAAAGATATAACACACCTTTATATGTGCAAAAATATTTCACTTACCGTAGGAAAACAGATAATTACAATTGTATAGGTGTAAAAAAGCAGTGGCATAGAGACGTGACCCACAGAAAAATACAATAATGCGTGGTAAATTTTTAATAATACACATTACATTGGGCTAATAACATCATCATCATCTTCATCCAGACCTCCTTTCCCACCCACCCTTGGGCAGGGTGAGGAGTAGCAACGTCAAGACAGCCCAAATTTGCCCAGTCCAATGGGCTACGCTTCCATTCACTCATCATTCAAGCCCCCAGAATCCTGGCTCTATCGGATACGCCAAAAACATTCACCACGTTTTGTAGCTTCACATAAATGTATCTGATAGAGTCAGTCCGGACGCTGCCACGTTAAAAGGGGTGCCAAAATCCCTGATCATGCACTTCTTCTCACAACATTCATCCAGCCAGCTCTATCTCTTGTCAGTTCCCTTGCCTCACCGACTTCCAAACCTCTCTTCCTCACACACTCATCCACCATATCTCTTCACCTTCCCCTTGGCCTACCTCGTCTCCTCCCTCCTTCAGTTTCACTCAGATATACCTTTTTCACCACTCTGTTGTTATACATTCTCTCCACCTGACCATACCATCTCAGTATACTCTCTTCGATTCTGGTGTTCACTGACTTCCTCACTCCACATCTTT
>JAGKTI010011171.1:0-26973 GCA_018397915.1 Birgus latro
GTTATTATTATTATTCTTTGCAGATAGAGGTGTTAATGGTGACATATGGATTAATGTTTGGCATAGGTGCATCTCTGGCATACACCCCATCACTGGTCATCCTGGGCCACTACTTCCAGCGCTGGATGGGCTTTGTCAATGGCTTTGTCACAGCGGGGTCTTCAGTCTTCACCATCGCCATGCCTTTTATTCTTCCTCTCATCCTAGACATCGGCCTGCAGACCACATTTCATTTCTTAGCTGGCCTTAATGCTATATTAATGGTGGGTATATTTGTGTTCATGTCTAAATTTATTGGTACAGTACAGTAATTGTATCTTCGTTGAGTTCTGTCATGTTGTAATGACTTGCCTTTCACTACTGTATTGTGTGTGTGTGTGTGTGTGTGTGTGTTTTTTGTGCGTATGTGAAAGAGAGGGAGAGAGAGAAAGAGAGAGAGATTTTAAAGAAATGGAAAAGTATGTTTATGGACTACCCTATATAGTTGATTAAATCTTGAATTGTAGTCCAGTGACATTTCTTATTTTCACCAGTCCACTATCAAACTGTTTTTTCAGTCTAGGAATGCTGTTTAGGTTTGGATCCCCCTTTAATTGGGTCTGTAAATGTCCTCGTTGCCCGTAGCCAAAGCAGGGATCCTCTGTTTTGCTCAGTGCTAACATGTGCACATGTGGAGCGCTGGGACCTGAGTTTGAATCCCGGCCAGGACAGTGTGATTAATTTGTTAAGTTTCATTTTGGCTATTACAACCCAGTTAAAAAAGTCTCCCCTACACTGAGTGTAATTGCCTGGTGAAAGTAAGAATTAAATGAAAACTTCCATCATCGGGTTTAGTGATTTGGTTGCATGTTGATCAAGCTTCAAAACCCATCCATCCCCAAGTCATTAAAGTTTGGTTTGGTTAGATTGTTAGGTTAGATTAAGTTAGGTTTCATTATGCTAGGCTAAGCTAGACTGTTATGTTAGGTTAGGCTAGATCAGGATAGGTCAAATTTGGCTAGATTACTTTGGACATTATAACTGAGGATTCATTGGCTTTAGGGCTGGTTGGGCTGGACTGACCATAAAGTAGTGACTTCCCACAGGTGGCAGCATTGGTGTTCAAGCCTCTGATGCCCCACTTGCCACCCCCCAAGAGAGACCCTGAGGCAGCAGCAGGATGTGCAGGGAAGTGCCGGGGGTTCTGGGGTCGTATAATTAATGTGGACATCTGGCACAACAAACGCTATGTCATCTGGACTCTTGCCATCCCTTCTGCACTTTTTGGGTACTTTGTCCCTTACGTCCATCTGGTGAGTTTGCTTTAACTCATTTACTGCCAATTCACGTACCTCACTTTCACAACACAGACACTTCTTAAACAGAATCACTGGAAAGGATGTCTGCGATCACTCACCTAAAGTGGCTGGTTTCCCAAAGTCCATAGGGCTCATGTCCAGATGAGCCAAGTGCCACAAGAGCAAGTGCCATTTTAGTTTGATGATATAGACTTTAATGGTTCTCCACAGACCCACTAGCATTTCATGAAAGCACCCCACCAATACTATCACATGAACACTGAATGAAGCAACCTTAGCATATACAAGACTGTATTCAATATGTACAGTAGGTATTACCACCCAAGTTGGTACATGTGAAGATATGTAGCACGTAGGAGTACTGCCAGGTCGTAAGGAATGGGCTATCAGGTTTATGCCCCAAATTGGACACCCAGAGAAAACAGAAATGGCATCCATGAACAAATGTCTTAGGCCAGTGTTGCTGGTATCCATTTAGCAGGCTTGTTCAAAAACTGCGTAGAAGGGAGTGAGCAACCATGGCTGAGGGTGATTTGTAGGGACTCTTAGTTTTTTCTCCTGGACAACATTCCACTGTATCAGTCCATCTATTGCCAGATGCCTTAATCCCGTAAGTGGTGGCCACAAATCGCCTCCATGTTGCCCTGTCCCCCTCCATTTCACTGCCCTGCTCCCACCTCACACCCCCTTCTCTCATATACCTCACCACTCCATCCCTCCATCTCATCCTTGGCCTCCCCCTCCCTCTCCCACCTTCACCTCACTCACATACACTCTTTTCATCAGTCTCTCACTCTCCATCCTCTCCATATGGCCAAACCATCTCAGTGTGTTTCTCGTAACACTTCCTATCACATCCACATGCACACCACAACGCTCAACATTCACGGCATTTAATTAGTGGTTATTGCTATCTCCACATGATGTTATATAGTGGTTAATATTGCTATCTCCATGTGATGTTATTTGGCTCTGGAGTGGCTTCCCAGGATGGACACTTAATAGTCCACATAAACACCTTCACTATGAGGGGGTCTCATATAGAATACCCAGATATTATGATCCTCAGCACATACTTCTGGTTCCAACCACCTCATTTATTAGTGGAAAATTGGTTTATATTGATGATGTACTGTACAGTATATCAGTCATGGCCATAGGGTTTAGATATACAGTAGCCTTCATAAACCCCTCCACTTACAGGGGGTCTCAAATAGAATACCCAACTGTTTGCTCTTTACATGTATTTCTGGTTTCAGCCCACCTCATTTCTCAGTGTAAAATAGGTTTATGGTGGTGGTGATGGTATTTTATCTGTCTTGTCCATAGGTGAGTTTTGCAAAGCTAATACTTGGTGAGGATGTGAAGTCGGAGGTGCTGGTGCAGTGTATGGGAGCTACCTCATTCGTTGGCCGACTGATGTTTGGCCTGATCGCCGACAGGCCTTGGGTCAACCGCATCTTCCTGCAGCAAGTATGTATCAAGGTGTACTCTTTTTACTCTAAGTTGGCCTAAAACTCCCATCTCTTCATCTTGAATGCAGAGTTGTAGCAGTAAATTAAGACTAGAATATGGTACAAGTGATTAAGATGTGCCCTGGAAAGGATGTACAGCCATAGCAGCTTCTTATTCTGCCACTGAGCTACACAGAATAAACCACAAAATGTAAAAAATCATGGTCAGGTTAATATGATAGAACCTAAGTGCGTGTTATGTCAAATACAGCATGTGTTTTAAATTATCACGCCTTTTCAATTTATTGTGCTGTAACTTGGGGGAAGCTGGCAAAAACTCTGGAAATTCAATAGACAGTTTTTCTGCAGTTTACAGTATTTAATTGCAAGAATAATAGAAATGTCCTTATAATAAGGACATGCTGTAATAACTGTTATATGATTATATTTTATTATTTTCAGTTTGCTTTTATGCATTACTTCACGTATGCAATATACATACTGTATTGGAATTTCATTTATCCAAATCAGATACAGTACAGTAATTCCCTCTTGTACTGTGCATGCTTTCATTTAGCATGCATTTCACCAAGTTATCAGACAACATAGTAATGTCTTTGATATAAATCTCTCTAACTGTAGCCCGATTCTCGTTTCACAGCTGTTGACTGTATATAATTCATTAATTCATCATTTAATCTAGTGTTGCCATGAGGAGTATAGATTAGATTTTTTTTCTGTGGATATTCCTTAGATATCTGGGAACAGTATTACTCATTTTCATTACAGTATGTTATTGTTACATGCAATACAAAACTCATAAATATTACTAATAAATCTTTTGGCCCATTTGGCATACTATCAGTTTTTTGGGGGGATTAGTGAAAGCATCATGTACAGTCATTCCAATTTCTTCAATTCAGAATACCTGTTGTTCAGTGCCGTGAGCAGTATGTATGAAGGGACTAAGGCTGCCATGCTTGTGGATAGTGAACTGAGTGAATTTTTCTGTCTGAAAGTTGGAGTGAAACAGGGATGTGTCATGTTTCTATGGTTGTTCAATCTGTATATGGATGGGGTTATAAGAGATACAAGGTAGGGCAGTTGATGGTGGAGCGGCACCAATGAGAGAGGGCAGCATTTGGAAACTTCCAGTACTCATGTTTGCAGATGATACTGTATTGTTAAGTGAAGACAAAGGGGAACAGCAAGGCTGTGAATAAGTTTGGGAGAGTGTAAGAAATAGAATCTAGAGATGAATGTAGAGAAAAGTTTTAGCCTTCAAGAGAAGTGAAGTCACTGAATGGACAGTGAGGTTTGATGTTGAGGAAATGAAAATTGTGAGTTCATTTAAGTACTTGGGTAGTGTGATGAGTAAGGATGGAAGGAGGATGAAGTGCTTGCAAGGGTACAAGAAGAAAGAAAGATTGCTGGTTCTTTGAAAGCAGTGATGAGAAACAGGGAAATAAGCAAGGAAGTAAAAAAATCGCTACATGATAATATTGTGATACCAGCTCTAACGTATGGAAGTTGAAGCTTGGACCTTGTTGGAAGGACACAAGTCAAGCGCGAGAGCAGTGGAAACGAGTTATTTGAGAGGAGCATGTGGAGTTACACGGAGAGACAGACTGACAATTGAGGCAATGAAGGGGCGTTGTGATGTGGATGTGATAGAAAGTGTAAGGAGAAATACATTGAGGTGGTTTGGCCATGTGGAGAGGATGGAGTGCAAGAGAATAATGAGGGCAATGTGAGTGAGGTGGAGGGGGAGAAATGGAGGGAGAGGCTGAGGATGAGATGTAGGGATGGAGTGAAGAGGTAAATGAGAGAGGAGGGTGTAAGCTGGTGGGAGGGCAGTGAAATGGCAAGGGACAAGGTGACTTGTTTTTGGCCACCCCTTACAGAATTAAGGCATTTGGCAATAGATTGATAGAGAATACCCATACATACATTTTTCATTCAAGTGACAATGATTTTGCTTTTTATCCCTTATACCTTATAGACCAAATAATTGCATATAGAAAATATTCCCTGAAAATAGAAAGTAATGACAGATGTGACACAGTAAGCATATTCAGTCATATGATTGTTTCATTCTTCTGCATCGGAACACTGGTGATGCTCTTAGTATTGGGTAGATACTTTGGGCTGATTTTGATGATGACTGTCTCTTAATGGTGGCTCTCCATGCTGCTTAGCAGCCTTCCTTTTCAGTCCCTTATCCCTGAGGTCACACTGTTTGACTTTGTCCCAGGACTTTTTTGGTCTGCCTCTTGCAACCACACCCCCACCGTTTACATTTCTCACTTTCTACACCCAATTATCATCCACCAGCTATAATAATGATGATGGTGATGATATGGTGATGATGATGATGATGACCACAGTAATTACAGCTCATCTGTACATGTATACCTTTTTTCCAGATTTCATTCTTCTGCATCGGTACTTTGACAATCCTGTTAACATTGGCTGGACACTTTGGTGTGTTCATTGCTATTGTGCTGGGTATGGGGCTGTTTGATGGCTGCTTCATCTCGCTGTTGGGGCCCGTTGCCTTTGACCTGGTGGGACCTGTTGGAGCATCGCAAGCCATTGGGTGCCTCCTGGCCATGTGCTCCATACCTCTCACCTGTGGACCAGCCATAGCTGGTTAGTCTTAGTGATTTTTTTGGCTGTGATAGGGAAGGGTAGTTTCCACCGTCACAGAGATTTAAAGTATTTCTTCATTAACTGTTGCAGAATTTTTTTTTTAAAGTCTTTTCTTGTAGTTAATCCAAAGTAAGTAAAGAAAAATCTTGCCTATAATTGTTCCATTGCTGCATATAAAGCTGATTTGCTAGTTTACCTCAGTTACACCAGAACATATTTAAGCAGTATAGTAAGGTACTGTAAAACCCATCTTTGACATGTAACAAGGATTTTATCGTATAGCTTATTAGGCTCAGCACTTTCAGTTTAGCTGTTCATTTGTCATATGTGTTGAGGCTTTTTGTGGAGTGTGATTATATCTCAAATGCACTTGGGAAGTTTGCTGCCTCCAGACACTTTTATTCAGTTTTAGGAAGATTTCTTGTAGTGAAGGGGTTATTGAAGGCTTTATCTAAACAATCCACTTTAAAAGAAATAGCCTGAGGTGGACAAATTTTTCTGAAGATGACAATAACTAGATAATAAATACCATCATTGTATCAAAGGGGTTAATAGGATAATGATACTTTTCCGTTAACATTGACAGGTGCATTATTTGATAAGCTTGGCAGTTACACGATACCCTTTGTGTGTGCCGGCATCCCACCCATAGTGGGCTCCTTTGTCCTCTTCTCCATCAGCTGTGTCAAGGCTCCCCCAAAGGTCAGTACTTACCATACTACTGCATGCTTTTTCTAACATGATGCCCTGTGATCTGGTGGTAGAACTCTCATATTGGAACGGGATATGGCCTACCCACTATGGCTTGGTGAGTCATGGAGGTGACCAGAGCTTTTCTACTACCAGAGCCATGGGTTGGCCATGCAGCCTTAAATGCTGTGGACTACATTAGCATAGCATCTTCTCCCTGTGCAAGAAAGGGAGGCAAAATGACCCCCCCCCCCCACACACACACACTTACCTAACCCCAATTAGTTCAGTTCACATCCAGGTGTTGTAATATGGGAGGACTGATTGCTTCCCCCTCCCCATCCTCCCCTTCAGTTCATAGCCAGTTATCCTCTAGTCAGATTGGAGGGTTTGGATATTGCCATACTGTAGTTCTGACCTGACAAGACTCTTAACCTCTTTCAACTAAGTTAAATGCCGTATGTAGTCAGACTACAGGGTTGATTTGACTAGTAACCAGTAACTCCTTCCCTGTCGCTCAAAAGGAAGATGGTGAATGGTAGAAGAGCATCAGTCTGCATTTCACAGGGTTCATGTGCAGATGAACTTACATACTTACATAACAGCTGCAACTACAGGAGTGTGGAGGTAATTTTTATTTTTGTTGCAGGGAGCACCTGGGTCGCCAGTAAGGGAGGCAGGGGGAGAGAAGCAAAACAATGCCACTGCTAGCACTGTTGTTGAAGACCCCAGGGAAACGCACAAACTTATGGCAGGTGAGCTACGCCTTCACTACATCCCTTTCTTGCACCTGTATATAGTTTCCCCATTTCCTAACTTTTTTTTTTTAAACTATTGTTAGAGAATACTAATAGCCAGTCCCATATAAGTCCTTCAGTGCAACAAGGGTAAAGGTATTATGTTAAAAGTTTGGGAAAAATCACCTGAAAAATGCCCAAAATATATATCAGTCATCATTATTTTTGGCATGTTTTATATATTTTAGGTACTGTAGTACATCATGGAAAAGAAAAACTTGAATTACATTTTTCTCAAAACTTTGAATACAGACATTTTCCCATGTTGTACTGAACTCCTCTTATTACCATTTGTGAGGTGTAGGGCCAGGAAACCATTTACAGTGCTGGATGGTAACCATATAACCAGCCCATTATGTGTTCCGTACGTGTCAGCAAGTGGGTTTGCAGAGGGTTAGTTCCCCATCCTGTAAAACAACTAACTCAGAGACAGACGGCCTCCCCTTACGGATTATGACGTTTGGCTCTAGATAGTTAGATGGATAGAGGTATAGGGATCTGATACTAGGCTAATGCAAACATTAACCCCTTGAATTGGATGTTGTCTTTTATTGGTATATTCTTGCTACTTCCAGATTATTTGATTCAGCATAGGGGAGGTTTCTTATATTGAAGGGGTAAATGAAAGCTATAGCTAACCCTGTCAGATCTGAAAATCTCTCACATACAGAATAAAGTCATCTGGAGTTAGTAATGGTAAGAATAAAAAGATGCCAATGGTTTGAAGGGGTTAAATGGTAGGTTATCAGATTGTGTCCCCTGGCAGCGTTACCCTACCTTATTAAAAAACCTTCACATGTCTTTTTGAATCCATATATTTATTTATTTATTTTTGATAAATACATACTGTATTCTGGTATGCAGCCCTTTACAACTTCAGGTTCTCCCCCCTTTATCAATAGACAATTTTACTCACATAACAAGTACCTGATAGTGAAGGGATTGTATATAATTAAACTCCATTAACCTGTATTGCCACCAGAAGCCCTCCATAAGCAGAGTAAAATTATCTGCCAGTATCAATAATAAAACAGATAATATACAACTCTAGTAGTAGAAGTAGTAGTAGTTGTTGTTACTATCCCAGGTGCATCTAATTGTGAACCTGGTGAACTGTAGGCTGAAGTTGCTCTCCTCTTGCAGTCCATCATCCTCCTTTTAGGGGATTGGGAGAGATTTGAGGGATGTTTGTATGACCTGGAGCTCCACTGCCTGTCTATATTGGTACTGCTGTGTGAAAGCACCCCTCTCCAGGACCACACAGCTGTAGTGAAGTTTAAACAACCTAGGCTATTGTAGACTTGGGGCCTCTACAGGGCCATGCACATGGGGGGGGGTTAATCTCCCCATTTGGAAGGAGTGAAATATTCAAATGAAAATAATAATAAAAATGCAACTCATCAGATTAATTATATCCTGTTAAGACTGTTACGAGATTGAAAACTAATATAAAAAGTTTTAAAAAGTTCTGCAAAATATAAAAAGGAACAAATTAAGAAGCTTAATGAAGGCCCTAGAATGTTTTGTTACCGAAGAGAATAAATGGAAGGCTATTGAAAAAATTGAAGTTTGCAGAACGTAGTGGAAATTTCTGGAATGTTTCATAAGAGTATTTAAATGGTACTTCTGTACAGAGTGAGTTAGTTTACAGTTAGAGATCAGCAAGTGAGGAAGTGTTTTCTCTAGTGTTTCCTGTGTTTTTTAGTGAAATGTCAAATAAACAGACTTTTTTTTTTTTTTTTTTTTTTTTTAGGTGGGGGTGTTCACCATTCACTCACTCGATGTAGTGCTGCTCTCAGGTGTCTGCCCTTTCCTCTCCTCCATCCTTCTTCCCTTCAATCCTCTTCTGTCGTTCTTTCCTTCATTCTTTCCTTGTCCATCTGCCTATGGGTGACTTTACACTCTCTTCTCTTTCTTTCCTTTATTCTTTCCTCGTCCTTCTGCCTGTGGGTGACTCTTCACTGAGTGACAAGCCAAATGGTTTCCTGTACACCAGGAAACCATTTACTATGCTGGGTGGTAACCATATAACCAAATTTGGGCGCCTGATGGTTTAGTGGGTAATTACGGCGCTCCAATCGGATTGAGCCAGAGAAGGTTTATATCCAAGGAATGGTTGGGGTTCATTGCTTATGTAATGCCACTCAGGGATGAGTGAGGCTGGTCACTCTCATCTTAAATGTCAGGACCAACTTGCCTAGCCCTGGGCTTCTACGCTCTTCTGTGGGGCGAAATTGGATTGGCTAAAGGATGGATGGATTTTTTTTTTCAAGGTTCTGTAGAGTTCAGTATGTAAATTGCCTTGAGTTTGTACCCTTTCAGTACTTTAGTTAATTACAGTACCTATGTTTACTGTATTGTATTACTTAGGTTAGTGGATAATTAAGGCATCCCAGTTCGATTGAGCCTGTGCAGGTTTACATTCAAGGGGTGGTTGGGGTTTGTTGCTCTCGTGATGCCACTCAAAGATGTGTGTGGCTGGTGACTCTCATCTTAATGCCAGGACCAACTTGCCTAGCTCCGGGCTTCTACGCTTCTCATGGGGCAACACAGGATTACATGGTGAATGAATGAATGAACAAAATAAAGTTAATAAACTGTTATGAAAAAGTCCCCTCCCCCCTTCAAAAATCCTGTGCACAGCCCTGGGCCTCTACACCTCAAAAGGAGTAGCATGAAACTATCCTTTTCTGTTTTAGATTTTTGCCTTTGCTCCTACCATACCTCATCTTACAGTGCATCCTTCTTTTTTCTTATATGTTTTTGTTTTTATACCTAATGCTTGAGCCAAAATACCCTGAGTGAGAGATAGTGACATGATCATTCTTTTTATCAGTTTATTGCCTGCCTCTGTCTGCTAATTATTGCTGTGTGTCATTGGTTGATATCTCTTTAAGGTGAAGATTACAGGCAACTCTTAGAGACTGTTTTGGCATCATCCACCAGGAACAGTCTGTGTTGTGTGAAACAGGATAGCAAAACTGGAATGGAAAAGTATTGTAAGAACTTTTTTAGATAGATAATAATGAAAGAATACTTTTTAATCTAGGCACCACTGTAGGAGTAGAAAGTTACAAAATATCTTTTCTCATATGACACCCATGTGGATGTATGATTATTGCAGATTTGAACTTGTCTTGGTATGAGAAAGTAGATATCTGAATTTGCAAGTGGATAGCTTAAGTACATGTGTATGTGTTATACATTTAATCATAAGTAGTCTATAGTGCCTCTATAATCATCCCAGTAGGAATGATATTTTTTATAAAATAAATTAATGTAATTAATTTTCCGTTTGACCTTAAGTAAATTATTAGTACAAGATTAACTTAAGTTCCTTTTAATGTACAGTATAAAAGTTATTGTTTTATTGTTGGTATGTATTAGACTACTGTAGTGCAGCTAGTGCTAGTGTTTCTCCAACTCTGTACTAATCTCTGTTTTACCTTCATTACTGCTCTACTTTTAAGTCTTTTTCTTTCCCTGTTTCTGTTGTATGTGACGTGCTGCAGAGGAGAGGCAGAGTGAGGTGTAGAAGCAGAGAGGAGAGTGGAGGATGAAGTAGGGGTGAGGCCATATTTCTGATGCTTTTTTTGTTTACTTTTGGGTCGCTGAGCTGATGTGGCTGCCTGTGTTATTTACAATCTAGATACTGATCATACTAACTCATGCTTCACGATTGTGTTCCAGTGGGTTTAGGAGGCTTATTCCTGCTTTTTCCATACATTGGTTTGTTTCTGCATATGACACACAGATATTCTCTGGTTCTGAATGTTGTTTATGCAGACTTTGTTAGTATTGTACAAACACTTATTACCCAAATACTTGGGTTAAAAGGCTTTACCATTTACTATGCTGGATGGTAACCATATAACCAAATTATGGCACCTGGTGGTTTCAGTGGGTAATTAAGGTGCTCCAATCGGATTGAGTCGGTGAAGGTTTATATCCAAGGAATTGTTGGGGTTTATTGCTTACGTAATGCCACTCAGAGATGAGTGAGGCTGGTCACTCTCATCTTAAATGTCAGGACTAACTTGCCTAGCCCCGGGCTCCTACGCTCCTCATGGGGCAACGTAGGATTGGATGACGATGATGATGATGAGATTGAATGTAGAATTATAATGATAACTGAGAAAATTTTTTTAACTAATAGCCCTACAGTTCCATGAACAGGGAATACAATGAAGCAGTTTGTATTAGTAATTTGTAATCTGTTCCTGTATGTTCTCCCCCATCCCACACACACACACACACACACAAACAAAGTAGAAAACAAACAAACAGACAAACAGTTGCGAGGACAGGTGGTATCAGCACCTCCTGTTGCATGAAAAATATACTTTGGAAGTGGAGGTTTTTGGAAATCAGAGAGTTTGTACTGTATTAGCTTATTCACATTGATTACCACTCACTTGATGTAGTGCTGCCTACTTTTTCCTTAGCCTTTATCATTCTTTTTCTGTGCCTGCCCTCCTCTCTTCCTATTTCTCCCATCTTTCCTGTCACTTCTTATTGCTTTTCTTTCCTTTACAGGTGGCTTTACATTGAGTGACAAGCCAAATGGTTTCCTGTAAGCCAAGAAACCATTTACAATGCTGGGTGGTAACCATATAACCAAACCATACGTGCTCCCTACGTGTCAACAAGTGGGTTGGTGGAGGGTTAGTGCCCCTCCCCGTAAAACAAATAACTCAAAGTCAAATGGCCACCCCTTACGGGATTATGGCGTCTGGCAGTAGATAGATAGATAGATAGAATTTCTTGTTGCAGACCTATCTGTTATTTTCTCTGGTTTCTCTGACACAAGGTTTCCCAAGGCAAGCGTTGTAACTCCCTGTCTTTGATCGTAACAGTGAAACTGATTCTTAGATTGCATTGAATTTCTTTAAGAGACAATGAATGGACAAAGGAAATAATAAAAAAGAAAAGTCCATGTGCCTAAAGGCATCCTTCATTCATAAAATATTTTCTTACATCTGGATTTAAATAAAAGTGGATTAAAAATCTTGTGGGAAGCAACTCCCAGGAGGTGAATTCCAGAGAGTAATAGTTCTGGGGATAAAAGAATTTTGATAAGCAGAGGTTCTGCATTGCGGGGGAGACAGTGTAAGTTCATGGGCGCTCCCAGCTTTCCCGGGGGGCACGGTGGCTCAGAGGTAGAGCATCAAGCTCAGGACCGGGGGGTCGCGAGTTNCTTCATATGATTGTATTCAGTTGAGAAAGGACCTCTTGTGTTGAAGGGATTTTAAACAATGCATTAACTCTCTGACAACCAGATATCTGCCATCAGACTGAATAGAAATGTTTGGTGATGAGAAAAGATGAAATTGCTGTCATTGTACGGGATGTTTAAGAAAATACAACTGATGTAAAAGAGAATATCGAAGTGCAGTATGCAAAATAAATACAAAAAAAGGGCTTTTGAGGGCATGGCTACGTTTTCTCAAAACATGTAATCAGTAAGAGGAAACAAGTTTTTTTTATTTATTTTTTTATTTTTTTATTCACCTAGTGATCAGATATTGAAGATAGGAATGATTACTCTTTCATCCCTGAGTGGCATTATGTACGTAATGACACCTCAGCCACCTGTGCTTTGTTTCATCTTATCATTACATGTTTTAAGTGAATGTACCTGTTCCCCTACAAAGCCCCCTAAACCCAAGAGAATACACCCCCCCAAACACTGTAAATTGTAACCCACTGACCAGGAGAGGTGAGGGCTGCTGACTGGCTTAAGGATGGAGACAACTGCTACTCGTAAAAAATAGAACTGTTGGTGTGCTTGAAGATGTCATTGTTGCTCGTGTCAGGGGAAGTTGCTTGCTTATGATATTAATCTGCAAAACTGTACTAAGGTATGGCTATTATTCTGCTCAAACTGTCATTTGAATCCTGACAGCTTGAGGACATCATATATAGTTTTTTATTATTGCTACCAGATGACTTTAATTTGGGAGAGTCCTGTTGTTGTGAGTGGATTAGTGTCTAATGCCTCCAGTTCAGAAGGTCTCTCCTGAGCTGTGTAAAATAGAATACCATAAAAAAGTATGTAAGTAAGGGGGTGTGAGTTTAGGAGAGGGCAGCTTGATAACAGAAGACTAATGACATGGAAGTGATTCAGTTGTGAACACTTCTTTTGGGTTTAAAGGGTTTTGCTGTGGATAGGTAGGCACCATCATGTTAAAGGAACAGACTCATTGTGATGACCTCTTTTACTGTGCTACTTCTAGATGATTTTATGCAACTTAGCAGAGTTCTTTGGTAGTGAAGGATTTGAAAACATTTCATCAACCGTTTTGTTATGAGAGGTCTGCCCTGAGTTTAATAAAATTGGGTGATGGTAGCAAGGTTAGAATTTTTGAAATGTTTGTTATTAGTTTGACCCCAGATTCATCTGACATGTGAACCTGGTGGATTGCAGGCTGAACTCCTTTTCATGCAGTGCACTGTCCTTTTGGTGGATAGGGAGGGAGTTGAAGCATGTTTATATTACTGGACAGGGGATCCCTCACCAGCACCAACCTGCAGCAGCTAGAATTGGTTGATGGTAGTAAGAGTAAAATTTTAAAGATATGATTGTATTGTATGGGTTAACATCTTCAAGCTGATGATGTTTATTTTGTTATTGCCATCTCCAGATGATTTATTCAGCTAGGGAGAGACCTTTTAAACTGGAGGGGATAGACATAAGGCTTAAGTACCTTCTTCTCAACAAGGGGAGTCTCTTAAACTAAAGTATCACCTGGTAGCTGGAAAAGTAGACTACAGTACAAAATGATGTCAGTGAACTTGGGGGTTAATTTTATGTGTGTGTGAAGATACATCACAAGGTTTGTATAAAGACCCTTGGACGGGTGTACTTCACTTGTATAACCAATTTTTGGTTTCAGTATATGAAGTGGAGGACAAGACTTCAGCATGTGTACCAGTTATCATTTACCAAATTTGCCTTTAATTAACCTTCATCTTATTATACATATAATTACTGTATAATAAAAATTGCATAGTAGTTTAGGGGATGGTTGCAAAATAACAATGCATTTTTTTAAGTGTTTGACGGAGAACTTCTTTGCAAGTATATTTGTTAATAAATTAATCTTATTGTAGATTTGAATGAAGCAGTAGACATCAACCTATATATCAGTTGCATCATTGTCTCCATGATATATTGTATTTGTATGCAAATAGATGTTTATACATTTATGGCATTTATGGATCTGGAAAAAGCATACGACAAAGTAGATAGAGAAGGATTGTGGAAGGTTTTGTGCATGTACTGTGTAGATGGTAAGCTTCTAGGTGCCATCAAGAGTTTTTATGATGGTAGTGAGGCATGTGTAAGGATAAATGGGCATCTAAGTGAATGTTTCATGATCAGTGTGGGCTTGCGACGAGGTTGTGTGATGTCCCCATGGTTGTTCAATATACTGTATATATATATGGATGGGGTGATGAGAGGAGTAAAAACACATGTAATGGAGAGAGGGGTGTTGTTGGTAATGAATGGTGATGGATGGAATATCTCAAATTTGTTGGTTGCTGATGATGCATTGCTACTTTCAAATGCTGGACAAGAGCTTGGTAGACTAGTGCAGAGTTTTGTAGATGTCTGTGAGCGTCATGGCTTAAGAGTAAATGTAGAATAAAGTAATGATTATTGAGAGAGAAAGTGACTCGCAGTGTGATGTTACAGAGAATGAAGAGAGACTGGAATTGGTGAGAGAGTTCAAATACCTGGGTACAGTGATAGAAAAGAGAGGAAAATGTATGAAAGAAGTGGAAAGTAGAGTGACAAGGAAGGAAAGTAGCTAGTGCTCTGAAGGCCTTGATGAGAAACAGAGGATTGAGTGTTGCAGCTACATGAGGCTTACATGAAGGAGTGTTAGTGCCAACTTATAACATACAGATGTGAGACTGTGGTGTGGGATGAAAATGAAAAGTCAAGAGTAAGAACAGTGGTGATGGGACAGCTGAGGAATGTATGCAGAGTACAGAGAGTGGATAGGATATGAAATAATGTGATTTGTGAAAGATGTGGAGTAAGGAAGTTTGTGGACACCAGAATCGAAGAGAGTGTACTGAGATGATATGGTCATGTGGGGAGAATGGATGACAATAGAGTGGTGAAAAAGGTATAGCTGAGCAAATCTGAAGGAGGGAGGAGGTGAGGTAGGCCATGAAGAAGGTGGAGGGATGTGGTGGATTAGTGTGTGAGAAAGAGAGGTATGGAAGTTGCTGAGGCTAAGGGACTGACAAGAGATTGAAATGGCTGGATGAATTTTGTGCAGAGAAGTGCATAACCAGGGATTTGGCACCCCATTTTAATGTGGCAGCAATCGGATTGGCTCTGTCAGATAGGTATGTGTGAAGCTACAGTACGTGGTGAAATTTTTTTGGCTTATCTGATGGAGCCAGGATTTCGAGGGATTGAATGATGAGTGATGGAAGTGTGGCCCATTGAGTCGGGCAAACGTTGGCTGTCTGGACGCTGATACTCCTCACCCTGCCCTAGGGTGGGAAAGGGGGTCCGAATGAAGATGATGCTGATGATAGAAGCTAATACTATAACTGTATCACATACTGCCATAACTGCATGGGCATATACTGTGAAACTGAAATCAGAGTGTGAGTTTGATTAAATTGAAGTGAATACATGAAAGCATCACAGATATTAATTGTAATGGGCTATAGGACATGGAAAGGAGTACCCTGTATTTGAAGATATTCAACCATTTTGCTGTTGTAAACTAGTTGCTCCTGGATATGGCCCACAAGGGCTCACTCCTAAGGGTGGCTGGAATTTATTTTTGAGACAGTTCTGTTTAGCGACCACAATTGATCCCTTCATCTTAAATATTTGTATTGAGTAGGCTAGCCCTGGGCTCCAGTTTGCTGAAGGAGCAGTAAAGGCTTGACTGATGGATGGATGGATAGATGGATGGTTAACAAAAATGGTTGCATTGAGGATGAACTGAATGATAAAGTTGCAGTGGTATTGCTATGGGAATTAAGAAAGCATTACATAACAATGTGGAATACTGGTGAAAACTGAACAAGGCTTGGAGGATACAAGCTGAGGTTAAGTGTAGTACAAACAAGTTACATAAGAAGTGGCCTTGAGTAACCTGGTGAATCAGATGGATAAATGAATTAATGCATGAGGCATATGGTGTAAATGTTGATGGGGTGGGAGGTGTAAGGAGAAGCCTTGGATGAGGTTTAAGAGTGAAGTGGTTGGAAGAAGAGGAGGGTGATGTACCAAAGATGAGGTGGGAGGGCATTGTAGGGGAATACTTTATATGAAGAAGAGTGGTGTGCTGGGGAAGGTTTTGCACCTGTCAAGACAGTGTTATTGGAGTCTGTTTGGCAGTAAATCGACCGATATACTGAGCATCTTTCAACTACTCAGTAGCATAATTTCTTTTCATCTGAAGTGTGTTGTAGCTTTATAAATAATTTTAAGTTCTCCACTGGTGCTGGAAAGGGATGCCTTTACTTTGTGGGGCCACTATAACCAGGCATCTTCTGCTGTCTGGTTATATAGACATCCCTTAACTTCCTACTGATCTCTTAACCCGTACTGTGCTGGGGGGGGGGACATACCCCTGTATGCCGGCTGATTTCCCCCCCCCCTCCCCTGGCTAAGTGAGCTTAATACATCAATATAAGATCCCTGACACTAATAAATGTAATCACTAAAGCCAGATAGTTGGCTGAATCGAGTCAGGTTGGTGCCATTCTACGTCTGAAATCTTCAAGGTTACAGACAGAGCAGAGCGGCTGTGAACCTGTGAAGACTCACTCACCTGCCACTCACCAAAATCAGTGTTGTAGGCATAGCGGAGAAATGCCTGAAGTTAGCGAGATACAATATTACCTTCCATTTTACTTCGGTTTCATGCAATGACTTCTCATTGCTACAGGACGTAGATCTATGTCACTGGCATTTTTGAAGGGGATGTAGATCTACATCTAGCGTGGTATGGGTTAAAGGGGGTGGGGGGCGTGGACCGTGGGAGAACAGCTTCAGCCGTCAGTCCATTGGGTGGATTCATGTCCAGTTATGCTTGAGTCAGCAGCAAAACACCATGGAGTAGATGTAACCACACTTAAAATGAAGGGTCTGGCTTTCTTACATTAATGTTTTTGGTATAAGGTAGGGACACTGTATGAAAATGTTGAGGGTGAACAAGGTATGACCTTCAAGTGCATGTACACCCTCACCAAAAAGTACCCTATTGGCAGATGATGGATGTAGATGAGCAGAACATGCTTGTTATCTTGGTATGTTTGGCATACCTGACTGTGGAGTGGCACATTCTGAAGCCATAAAACTGTTGAATGGTGTAGCAGTGACAGATATAAAGGAGAACTAATAATTCTCTGGGTATATAGTTCAACATTTGTGGTGCATGCAGCATTCAAATACTTTTTGGTGTGAGTGTACGTTATACATTTTATATACTGTTTATTGTATATTACCAGTAAGCACATAAAAGTTTTAAACCAGCTGCATACAGTACTAGCAGGTTAAATATTTACTTGACAGTCATGTAGAGAGTGTTAGCATGGTGGTGTAAGGTGGATAGTAGTATTGTATAGAGAATCAGTAGAAGGTGAAAAGTATCACTGGTTTTCCCTTAAAGTTCAGCTTGCTTCCATAAACACATTGAGATGTTCTCATATAATTAACTTCCACTTTTTGAAGTTATTGTCAGGGTTATTTCACCTGGTAATGGTAAAGTATATTGTTTGTTTTGATTTTGGTGCATTTATTCCAGCCTTTATGCTATGTTCCACATTGAGGTTCGGTAGGTACATGTTATTTAATCTTTTAGAATCGGTTGAGGTGGGGAAGATATTTTTCTTAGGATGATGATGTGCATTATATTACCCCTGTATGGCACAACTTGAATATACCAACAACTGGTACTGTACTTAGAAGATCTAAAAGAGTGATTTGGAACAGTGTCTTGCATTAGTTGTAGCCCTGTTTGCTTATATGCTTTGCTGTCCATTGAAAATAATACCATAATTTACCACAGATCATTGGAAGAGGCTAAAGATGATGCTCGCCATTAAATTTGTTGTGGAGATCCTCTGCCATCACAGATGCAATGCCATTTTGTTAAGATATCCCGTCATCTTATTGGATTCATATTCACTGTTTTGTTATGCTCTGTATATTGCTTTACTGTAGTTTTTTATTGTGTCATGTGGGCTGCTAGAAATCCAAAGAAATCACAGCTTTTTATAACAGTGCCGTTATAAATTCTGGAACAAATTAATGGCACTGATGTAATAGTTTTTATCCTCTTGTGAGTATGCATGAATGAGATTCTGCTTGGTAATATCTATAGCATTGTTATTGATCTTTGTTGTTACTATGCTCTGATGATGGATTAATTGTATAACTATACAGTATTATATACGGTGCTGTATTTTTTATGCTTTTTTGTACACTTTTGCAGCTTTCTAAGTACAAAGCCTATATACTGATGTTAGCTTTTATTGGTAATACATCTTGCAGAGGACATAATGCAGCACAGTGCACTCTGATCAAAGGCACAGTGCAGTAGTATATTAGGAATTTTATTTAGACTTCTCAGTCTGGCAACATTCATTATTTCATTTATGCTGCCTTCAGACAGTTTTATTCTATTTTGGAGAGATTTTTCAGTCAAGAAGAGGAATAGATTAGCATTCATTAGCCTGCTTATCACTAAGCATGTCACTTAAAGTCATTTGGAGACAGCAAGAATAACATGAAATATATTTCATCTCATGGAAAGAATTAAAGAAAGTAACCCATATTTTTATCTACTACTGTTTGTGGAGTAGATGTTCCTTAAGGGTTAGTTTTTTTTTTTTTTTCACTATAAGGAACAGTAGTTTTTTTTTTTTTTAGAGGATAAGAATTTATGGACAAGCATACAGTAGATTATTTTATTATTACAGTATAAGGAACAGATTTATGTACAGATTTGACATTGTAGTGCATTTTGGATATGTTAATATAATATTTCAAATTTTTAAATAGTTGTAGTTGTGTATGAAGTGCTTGTGGTGTGACAATCAAGGTGTGTGAGTTGCTTAGTTTGCATTACCTGATTGTGTGTGCATTACTTGTTGTATGTACATTACTGATGGGGAGAGAGAGAGAGAGACAGTGTGTGTGTGTGTGTGTGTGTGTACTAAAGTATGTGAATGTGTGTTTGTTTGTATGTGTGGTTATTATGTATGTTGCCTGTGTGTGTATGTATGTATGTATGTTGTTAAACTTTATCTGTATGTATCACTTTGTGTGTGTGTGTGTATGTGTGTGTGAAAATGTTCTTGTATGTTTGTGTGTGTGTAAAAGATTTATATGTGTGTGTATGATTTTTGTCACTCACATGAAACATTTTGCACCCACAGCTAGCCAACAGAAGAAGTCATGCAGGGGTAAGGCAGTTCTATCTCATTTTTGGTCCTGGAGGGTAGAGTAGAGAGGAGGAAAGGTAGGAAGAGAGAGAGCAAAAAAGGGAAGTAAAGATAGGAGGAAAGAGGGAAAAGGAAGAAAAGGAAAAGAAAAGAGGGCTGGAGAGAAAAATAAGAGTAAAGAAAAAGGAAAGACAAGGATTAGTAAAGGAACAGAAAATAGGGTAAACAGAGAATGAAAGAGGAGGAGTAAAGGTAAGAAGCAAAATGGGAAGGAAAAGAAGAGTCGAAATGGGAAGGAAGAGAGGAGGGAAAAAGAAGAAAAGAGGAGATGAATGAAGAGGAGAGAGAGAGATGAAGAGCAGTAGGGTGAAGAATGGAATGAAAGCTAATAAGAAGTTGGAAATGGAAGGAGAGAGAGTTTTGAAAATATTTGTGTTTTTTTATGGAAGCGATAAACGATACTCGACAATTTTTGAGCCTCTTCACTGCGATGGTGTGCTTTTTGTTATGCTACTTCCAGGCTATTTTATAAGCTTTGGGGAAACCTTGTGCATTGAGAAGGTTTGGAACAATCTCCAGCCAACTACTTCAGTAAAACAGGTTGCCCCAAAGCTAAAGAGTCAGATCACAGCAGGAATAAACTGAAAAAATATCTTGCAACTGAAGAGGTTAAGATGGGAATGTGCTGAGAGCATCAGTTGCCTGTTATACTCTGCATTCAGTGTGCATGGAGGAAATCTAAACCTGCATCTTGCCCAGAGTACGTGAATGTCGTCATAAGATGACAGTCAAACCACTTAAGGATCAGTAGTTTGTTGTTTCTAGTAGTGTTTACTTTTTATTTAGTGCTTTACAGTACTGTCATCCTCAGATCAGGATTGTTTTATACGTAATATCAACTGACTTATACAGTCATACCAGTATAATAATAAGTGTGATATTGCATAAATGAATTAAAGGATGACCTTTATTCTATGCCATGCAGTATAGGAACTAAGAACAGAGACTATGTAAAGATCACACTACATCAAAGATGTTACAGTGAAATGGTTACTGAGGGATGATAGAAAATGCACATCTCATGGACCTGGGAAATATCTACTTAGTATGGTACTTAAAGTATGATATTGAAATTACTGTGACTAGTATGACTATTAATATAAATAATGTAAGAACCATGACAGTAAAGCGGTGTATAATAATGTATTTTTACAGATTACCAAGTTGGGAGCACAGGTGACTGCCAGCCAGCAGTGCTATCATCTGACATGCCCACGGATGAAGCAGTTAAAGTGGATGTTCGGAGGTTGGCGTTGCTGCAGAGGGAGAGCTGTGTTTAGCATCTCACCAGAATAGAGCCTTCTTATCCCATATTCTTGTCAGCTTAGGCTAGCTAGCACCTCTTCCTTACCAGACGATATGTTCATTGGTTGCTTTAAGATTCTCATTTATGATATTTTTACAAACTTAATTGATGCAGTGTATATAAGAGCTATGATTAATACAGAAAATAATATCAAAGTGTGTAAATGCAAGACACATCACTTAGGAAGAGGTGGTATAAAGTCTCCTGAGCTCGTGGGAATATGACACATTATCCATTAATGTACAGTCAGGGTCAGTAGTGTGTAGTGTGGGGTTCATCATTGTATAGTCATGTGCATCTTATTTATAACTCCTTCACCATGAGAGGGCATAGTATAATCAGTTTGAAGTAGCAGGAATAATGGGGGAGGAGGGAAGACTTCATATTGAGAGGGATTTGTTAATTTTGGTAGAACTATTTGGCAGTAGCAAGAACAGAACATAAATCATCATACTGGAGGAATTAATGAGATTGTTTCTTGCCCTAAACTGAAGTCTGATAAATGGAATAACATTATCTAATGGCAGCCGTTCATACGTAATCTAATCCTCTGTTGTCCCGTTAGGAGCATAGAGGCTAGAGATAACAAGAATAAAATACGAAGACATCCTCGTAGTGAAGGAGTTATCCTTCCTTTAATCCAAGGTGTATCTAGTCCATTACTGGTGCAAAGCATCCTATCCAAGCACTGGAGAGGGATGCCTTCATGCAGTGGCACTGATATAACCAGACAAATCCACTGCCCAGCTATACAAATGTCTCTCATTTCCCTACATTTCCCCCTGAAAGGAGGAGAAAGGACTGCAGGAGAAAGGCAACTTCAGCTGGCAGTTCACCAGGTTCATTTTCAGATGAACCCAGGACTACATCAACAACAACAGCCATCCTAACCTAGCATGTTTCAGCCCTTTGCTTACCACTTCAGCTGGATATTTTTATGTACTGATATTCTAGCTGCAACTGGGCAATTTTATTTATGTCATAGAAAGCCTCTTTTGTTGACATTTTTTTGTTCAAGGCCATACCTTACCCCATCAGTTTAAAAAAGTTTATCCTAAACTGGATAAATTTGCCAAATGGCAAGAATAAAATGAAAAAGACATGCCTATGCTCATTGGGTTAAGGGAGGGTGAGGTGTACAGTGAGGTACTTTTGTATTCAGTTAGCATAAGTTAATTTTTTCTGGGTAGCGAAGAGCCCACCCGTGTTAGACATAGTGCTTCCTAATACACAGTAAGCCACAGTGTACCGAAACTATTTCATATTGTGCTTACTTCTGCAGAAGCATCTCAAGTTGTCTGGTTTAGTAATGTTTTGTAATCAGCTTTTTCAAACAACTTACCATCATTAGGAATCATTCCCATTCTGAGCAAAATGCCTCTTCTATACTTTTTACCATTTATGATGATGCATTTAAAATGCTGTATTGTATAGTTTTATTACATATACTTATTATTTTTATATTAGTTTAATGATGTGTAAGGTGTACAGTGTATTTTGTTGAAATGACTGCCTATTTGTGTGAAGGATTCAGATGACAGAAAATCTGTACTAGTTGCAGACATAGAATGCTTCACACTTGAAGTTTATACTTTGTTGCTTTTCCTTCACTGCTTTATAGTACATGTTGTTGATCTTTCTCAGAGGGAAGCAACTCAGCAGTGGTGCTTGGAAGATTTGATGTCTCAGATGTGTGTTCCAGAGTTTTATATTGATTATATTGGAATTTCTTTTATCCTTCCTAATTTTTATCTCATTTTGCACTCACCATCCACTCACTCAGTGTAGTGCTGTTCTTGGGTGACTGCCCATTCCTTCCTTCCTTCCTTCCTTCCTCCCTCTTCTGTCCTTCTTTCCTTCTATGTGTCCACTTTCTTCTGTCTATGGGTGACTTTACACTGAGTGACAAGCCAAATGGTTTCTTGTACACCTGGAAACCATTTACTACACTGGGTGGTAATCATATAACAAAACTATGATGCCTGGTGGTTTAGTGGGTAATTTAGGTGCTCCAACTGGATTGAGCCTGTGTAGGTTTATATCCAAGGGATGGTTGGGGTTTATTGCTCACATAATGCCACTCAGGGATGGGTGAGGCTGGTCACTGTCATCTTAAATGTCAGGACGAATTTGCTTAGCCCCAAGCTCCTACACCCCTCATGGGGCAACACAGGATTAGGTGATGTATGTATGTTATTTGTACAGGTCTAGTCTGGCTTGTTATATCCCATCTTTTATTACTCTTCTGTCACAGCATTTTTGGGGCACACATATAACTTCATTTGGTAGCTAGTTTCAAGAGTCAGTTGCTCTCAACAGAAAGCTATGTGAGAGAGGTGGCCAAATGCTAGAGCAGGATGGTGGCTGTGTCCTGGTGTTAAGGGTGTTTTTTTTTTTTTTTTTTTTTTAAGGCAACAGCATCAGTGTGTAGCAATGGTCTGACAGGTGGAGCAGTTGCTTTCACTTATATTATTACTGTATTACAGGGTTGGTGAGTTGGAGGCTCATATTTAAAATAGCCTCCAGATAGCTTGTAACACTGTATTTAAGTGTAAGAGTCAACGTGATCATCTCAGTAGAAGTATGATGTTAACAAATGCCTTGGTGCCACATAAACCTCCAACATACCACCTCCTGTAGTACCTGTGGTTGTAAGTGAAGGCAGTTGTGCACCTGATAGCCTCAATGTATTTGTGGTTTTTTATGACAGTAATGGGGATAAAGAGGGTTGCAAATTATTAGCTGATATGGCCAAGCAGTTGTGATGCATCCTTTTGTTTAATTTTTAAAGGCTCCCACGTGCTTGCATGTATTGGTATTGGTCGCCTAATGGCGGCTCTTCATGGTGCTCGATCTGTGGCAGCTTCCGTATTGAATCCCTTATCCCTGAGGTCACACTCAATGACCTCATCCCAGGTTTTTTTCGGTCTGCCTCTCGCAGCCATACCCCTAATGTTAACACTTCTCACTTCTGCACTCAGTTATCATCCCCCATCCTCTCCACATGCACAAACCACCTCAATCTACCTCTACTCATCACAACACCAATACACTCCAGTCCCATCGTACCTCCCAACTCTTCCATCGTGACTGTCAGAAATTGTAACTAAACCTCCATTTCACACTCATGCTGTCCCAGTGTCATATATTGCGTGATGTACAGTTGCAGACAAAGCAGTCACTCCTCTTTTTACCTAAATAATCATGAAATTTGTACCGATTATCCTGAAAAATCTTTGGGCCCTGAACATTGCATTACAGTTTTGAAATTCGGTGTTCGGTGTCTACTTATGTATTGTACTGAAGTGTATTAATATTTACCAGTATGTCTGTCTATCTGTCTATCTTTAACCAGATGCCTTAATCCTGTAGGGGGTGACCACAAACAAATCATCCCCACATCACCCTGTCCCCTGCCATTTCTCTGCCCTACCCCTTGCTCACATTCTCCTCTCATATCCGTCTCCACTTCATTCCTCCTTCTTGTGCTCAGTCTCGCCCTCCCCCTCCCCCCTTCATCCCACACATACATTCTTCATGATAATCTCTTGCTTTCCATCCTCTCCACCAGTATGTCCACAGCTTAACATCACCCACAACCATTTAAGGACTTGTAGAACTCTCAGTGTAGTGAAGCCTTACATTTGTAAAGCTTTAGGTTATTACATATGTCCTACCATGATCAGGGCTCATATTCTTGTTGGTTAAAGAAGCTCACTAACACCTCTGCCATAGTTATTTATTTTTGGATATGGGTGGTTAATATCCTCTAATGCATTTTTTTATGCAGAATATGGTGATATTGGTAGGTTTTATGTAACACAGAATAGAGGAATAAAGTGAAATAATATAAATCTTTTAGGAAAAGGTGTTAGGAAATTTATCAGCTGATGAGAATACGGGCTTGAGAAACCAGATATAAACTAATATATATTGCTCATTTTCACAGTTGAACCTTTTGAATATATGAACTTGGTGGCACTTATTACTTAAATTTAGAGTTATTAAATTACAGTATTAGTGTTTATGATTGAGAAACCAGATAAGACCTACAATGTAATTTCAGTATTCACAGTGAACCTGGTGACATTTCTTATTTAAAGTATGAGTTATTGTGAGTTAATCGGGCTAACACCAGATTACTTTTTTTCAACAGAGAGAAATCTCGCCAGTTATAGGTTTCATATATGTACTGTCTTGAGTGAGCTATTCTGCACTCTTGATACACATAAGTTTTCTTTTAGGCCAACATCAGATGATTTTGTTCAGTCAGAAGAAATTTTAGCAGTCAGAGGGTCAAAAGAAAACTAACAGCCTCATCTTGACTGTGTCCAATCATGACAGTTGAGATAAAACTATCTGGAGCTTTGGTCAATCAGTTGATGTTACTCTGACATTCCTTAAAATCATGTATAAATGAACATTTAGAATTAAGGAACCACTTAATGGTAGTAAAAACTGCATTATTCATAAAGGTTATTTACTGTGCTCACCAATGTTCACTTAATCAAAAAAGTATGAATACACACTTACCCTAAAACAATCAGACCCAACAGATGATGGCTTTGACAAAATGCCTGATGATTCTGTCTCATGTTGATAAACTTTCATTCATAAGGATCCCATATATATTGCTTGATGGTGACATTGCCCAATCAGTATTGTTATATGTACAATCATATGATAATAGATTAATCTTCCAGGGAGATCACAAGTTGTATTGATCTTTTAGGACATCATCAGACTTCTGCACAATACTTTACTTTTTTTTTCATTTATCATGTGTTCATCCATTTGCCTTACAGTTAGAGAATATGCATTACCTGTAGCTATAAGTTAGATAATTACAGAAGAGATTAAGTTTGATATTGTCACAGCCTTGTTTATTGTGGTTTTGACTTGGCATACAGGTGTATGATAATTATGACACTGAAGATTGATATACAGTATGTTATTTTCTCAGTTCTTAAAAACTAAGGATGTGGCCAACCCTTCCAGTTTGAGAAATCTATCCTATGCTCAATGAAATTGTCAGGAAAGGGCAAAAATAGAATGAAAAAGGTCACCATACTCAGTGGGTTAAGAAGCTTTTGGGACACTGAACTGGAGGGTATGTCTAGCCATAATCACGCAATTTTCTACTAGTTGAATAATAATGCCTGGTGGATGTGCCCCTGAGGAGTGGTTGGAATTTATTGGGATTTATTGCTCTGTTGTGAGTCGTTTGTCACTCGCCTTAAGCATCTGGACTGTACTCTTTTTACCATAACTTGGCCTAAACCATCTCTCCATCTTTAATGTAGAATTTTAATAGTAGATCGACACTCAAATATGATCCTAGTCATGAAGAAGTGCTACGTAAAGGATGTAGAGCTGTAGCATTGCATTATTCTGTCACTGGGCTATGAGAAATAAACAGAATGATGAAAATCTGGGCCAAGTTAGAGTAAAAGTGGTATAGATAATGTAGCCCAGGACCTATACACTCTTGATGGGGAAATACCTGTCTTGGGCTGGATGATGGCTGGATGGATGGTAGTGTGTTTAAAACGTAAAAGACATCTGTGAAAGATTTAGGGCGGTATTCTGGTTCGTTTAGGAAGGTTACTAACGCCTCTTCCTTAGTGGTGTATTTCTGATTCTGCTCCAATACTCTATTCTTGTGTGGTATTCATGTGATCGATGTCAGTATTGAAAAGATATAAGAAACAAAAGAGGCTATTAATGAGTAAATTGGAAAATAAATTGCTCAGGAAAAGATGCTAGGGAGCCTCCATAGCTGATGAGAATACAACCCTTCATCTCCATACTGCCATAAGACTGTATTCAACTTGGAAAGGATCTTTAATAATGAAAGGGTTGTGGAAAGCTATATTTTATCTAACCTCTTCACTCTTAAAGCCTCCCCTTAAGTAAAGAAAATCATCAGACAGTATTAAGAGTAAAATAAAACAGGTTTCAATTTATGGCATGGGTTAGTAAGCTGTTTTTGTGATAACTTTGTGATAGGCTGTAGCACATTTTTTGTTTTTGTTTGTACAATAACTATTGACTTGGGTACTGAACTTCGAGCTTCAGAAAGGAAACACCTAGCTTAGTGTAGAACTTATGAATATTGTAGGTTATAGACTGTTGTTGGATTGTGTTATATTGCATCTTCACATGATGTATATACTCGGCAATTGCATCAGTAATTTTTTTATTACATCAATAAATTTTATGCTTTATTATGTCTACATAATTTTTCTTATTTTTTCATACTCTATAGTCTTTTTATGAAATAATTT
>JAGKTI010011172.1:3645-26972 GCA_018397915.1 Birgus latro
TCTCTCTCTCTCTCTCTCTCTCTCTCTCTCTCTCTCTCTCTCTCTCTTTCTCGTTTTGTTCCAACTAACGCCAGACGATTTTATTCAGCTGAGAGTGGTGAGCAAACTAAGCAGGTGAACAAAGTGAGCAGGTGAACAAACTAAGCAGGTGAACAAACTAAGCAGGTGAACAAAGTGAGCAGGTGAACAAACTAAGCAGGTGAACAAAGTGAGCAGGTGAACAAACTAAGAAAGGTGAACAAAATAAGCAGGTGAACAAAGTAAGAAGGTGAACAAAGTAACCAGGTGAACAAAGTAAGCAGGTGAACAAAGTAAGCAGGTGAACAAAATAAGCAGGTGAACAAAGTAAGAAGGTGAACAAATAAGCAGGTGAACAATGTAAGCAGGTGAACAATGTAAGCAGGTGAACAAAATAAGCAGGTGAACAATGTAAGCAGGTGAACAAAATAAGCAGGTAGGCATTAGAAGGTGGCAAGTGATTTATAAATGGATTAGATCAATACATAGGATTTTTTAGGCACCTAGGTTGTAATGTGGTGTGGTAGTGGGGGTGTGGTGGTGTGGTGTGGCGTCATGGGTGTGGTGGGTTTGGCAATGTGGTGTGATGGGTGTGGCAGTGTAGTGTGGTAGTGGGGCAGGTGTGGTGTGGTGTGGTTGAATACCGTTATGAGGTGGGTGTGGTGCAGTAGATGTGTGGCGTAGTAGTGAGATGGGTGTGGTATGAGCATGGTGTGGTGTGGTGCAATGTGTGGCAGATAGACTAGAGTGCAATACAGTGTAGGGTAGCATATAGTGTAGTGTAGTGTAGTGTGGTGAGGCAAGTGTGTGATGGCGAGGAGTAGTGCAGTGTGGTGGGGCAGGTGTGTGGTGGGGCAGGTGTGTGGTGGCCAGGTGTGGTGGGACAGGTGTGTGGTGGCCAGGTGTGGTGCGGTGTAGTGGCGGGGTGTAGTGTGTTGTGCCGTGGTGTGTAGTGACGAGGTGTAACACAATGAACAAAGCAACACAATGAACAAAGCAAGTAGGTTAAGAGTGAACTAAGAGTGCGTGGGATCAATACCTGTGGATTTAAGAGCCAGACAGGTAAGGTGAGCACAGGCAGGCAGGTAGGCAGGGCAGCAAGGCGCCAGGTGGGTCATTGATTACAACACCGAGGCGGGGGTGTGGTGTGGTGTGGTGTGGTGTGGTGTGGTGTGGTGTGGTGTGGTGTGGTGGGGTGGTGTGGTGTGGTTGGGTGTGGTGTGGTGTGGTATGGTGTGGTGTGGTAGGGTGGGACTGGGTAGTATGTAGATGTGGTGGATGTGGTGGTGTGATGTGGTCAGATGATGGTATGGTGTGGCAGGTGTAGTGGTATATAATGTAGTGTAGGTTGTGTGTTTCTGGTGTTGTGTGGTGTAGTTTGGTATGCGTGGTGTGAGGTGGGTCGATGTGGTGTAGTGTGGTGCGATGATGATGATGATGATAATATACAGTATATGTACAGAATCATCATTTACTCCTAAACAAACGGTAAGTACAATCCTTTCACCTTAACTTGCCCTACAGTTTATTTCACGTAACTCAATGGCAGAAGATATTACGGCTCTACACCCTTCTCATAGAACTTAGTAACTTAGAACTTAGTGTCTTTCTCTTGCCACAACTAAGCATTCAAGACGGAGAGACGGCAATTTTAGAGCAAGTTAAAGTGAAAAGTGCGCAATTTCTGTAGTTTAAGCTATTGGTCTTTTATTTCCGCCTTCCCTAGTTGATGTGAAAGCAGTATAATCTCTGCTGTGTATGTTATTGTTCTTTTAGTAACTCCTTTCGTCTTGCCTGCAGAGTTTGTCACGAGTATCCTCACAAGAGAGCTTATCCCCACCCCTGGTCACGCCCGCCCGCGCCAACACGCCCACGGACACCCACTCCACCGTCCTCGCCCGCCCGCAGATAGTGGGCGGGTCCCTAGCCACGAACAGTACCGCAGACACAGCCAGGACGGTCATGGGATGCGGTCAAGGTCGGGAAGGCTTATCGGTCTCCGCGGTTAAGAATCCTGTACCGCAGTTCCCAGAGGCTTCACGCTCCGTCCTCCCGCCACGTAAACTCCCCTTCAGGTGGGTACTGGTTAGCTCGAGCAAATCGCAAGTGGAATTTTTTGACAGTCAGACTCAGTATTTCCCCTCTTTACCCTTCACTCAGCAGTACAGTTTGGGACCAGGATATAAATTACATTGTTGCGTGTCGTATTCTAGGGGATAATTGTTTAATGACTCTCGTGTTGTCGATAGGCACTAATCTAACCCTCCTTCGCTTCAGGTCTCCCAAGGCACCAACAGTAGACGCCAGGGTGAGGGACCTGCCCCTGACCCCCCCACCCACCGCCGCAGTGGAGGGTGTGAGGAGGGGCGGTAGGGTGCACCTCGAGCCCCTCACGGCAAGGAAGATTTCTCAGTAAGGCGGCTGGTTCTTTGGAAAATGTCTCAGTAAGGCGGCCGTTTCTCAAGACGGTCACGGCCAGTCTATATAACTCCTTGATAAATGTAGGAGCCTTGATTTATCACCCATGGTCCTGAAAATTTAAAGGATTGTTGAACTACGCTCCTATAGTCGGTTTATGTTAACTTGGCCCTAATTTATGTCGTTTTTGCAGCTGATTTTACACAGCCCCGCGGCAGAACGAGACAATATTATGGCTCAGTATCCTTTCCTTGGCACTTCATCGTCACTGACACAATATTTTAGTGTTAATTCTTGTTACAACTCAGCATTCGGTGTGGATAGATGGCAATTTCAGGTTAAGCTGGAGTAAACAGGGCAAAGGTGCTAATTACACGACTGAGAGACTTCCAGGTGAACTAAAATATTCAATGACTGTCAAGCTGGTTCGAATCACTTTTCATTAGCTCAGTAAATAAGGAAATAAATAAGTAAATAAGTGGGTGATGGAGGTGGGAAGGATACCACTGGAAGGAGCATCAGTCGAATTTTCAAAGATGTGGTGGTGGAGGCGCAAACGGCATTTCTGACACCTATCTGCTAATTATGGGGATTACATTCGTTTTGACATGAATGCTGAGCTGAAGCAAGAATTGAACACAGGGATTATGATGTCAGGAAAAAGTGCAGCGTAAGATTAACACAGGACTTATAAACACAGGAATTATTTTAGTCACGAAAAAGGCCGATGGAAACGATACTAAAGTTGCATTGTCTACTTTTGTCACTAAGCTACAGGAAATGAGCCGAAAAAGGACGAATACCTCCCTCGTAACTAGGAAATTCAGGACCACAGGCTAGTTTGGTCTTGTTTACTAGGTTTGCATAACGCCATATCGATCCCCGGGACCAGAGTAAGCGACGCAGTGCAGGAAATAATGCACGAGTCAGCCCCATAAAGAAAGAGAGAGAGAGAGAGAGAGAGAGAGAGAGAGAGAGAGAGAGAGAGAGAGATAGAGAGAGAGAGAGAGAGAGAGAGAGAGAGAGAGAGAGAGAGAGAGAGAGAGAGAGGATATTACTTAAAGCCGAGTTAGTGGCATAATACTTTTGGTCAGATCTTCAGCTTAAGTAACCACGATGATTTCCAATTTTGGTGCGTCTTTGCTACTTCCAGATCTTCTTATGCAAATTCCAAATAATCTCTCGTATGGAAGGGGTTAACGAAGGCTATCTCACCCACCCCCCCTATCGAAAACTCTCTCCAAAATTAAGTTAAACAGGAAAATGCAACAAAGCGTAAGAAAAACAAACATTAAAAATCCCCGTTTTCTTTCATGCCTCCATCAAATCAGGGGCTTCTTATATATATGTTTTTGAATCTACTTCCAGACGATTTTATTCAACTTAGAGGAGAGTCTTCGAACTGGAGGGGGTTAGACTGAGCCTCCATTAACCTCTTCACTACAGGAGATGAAGGAAACCGTCTGGAGATAGCAAGACAAATGAGAAAACAGTAGAAAATACAGTAAGGCAAATACATAACTGGTGATACTATGATAGTGTAATGATAAGTCTGGCATGCTTAGCTTTTGTAACATTGTGCTGGAAACTGAGAATGTGAGTAATAAAGACAGCTATTACCAATTTCGTCTTTCTAATTACTCCCTAACACCTTTTCCATTGCGATTTATTTTTGGATATGAGCGGTTGATATGCTTTGGTGCGTAATGCAGAGTATGGAAGGGTTTATGTAACACAGAAGGGGACATTAAGGTGCAATATAATAAATCGCTTAGGAAAAGGTGTTAGGGAGCTTCCTTAACGACGAAAATATCGGCCCTTCGCTATGATGGCAATTCTAATAATTATTTTTATTTTGACCAGATGATTTTATTCAGCTCAGAGACTTTGAAATGAAGTGGTTAGATGATGATGATGATGATGATGATGATGATGGTGATGATGATGATGATGATGATGATGGTGATGAAGCTGATGTCGATGATGATGATGATGATGATGACAATTGCGATGAGCCTGAAATGAAGATAATGATGATGATGATGATGATGATGATGATGACGATAGCGATGATGATGATGGCGATAGCGATGATGATGATGATGATGATTATGATGACGATAGCGATGATGATGATGATGATTATGATGACAGTGACGATGATGATGATGATGATGATGATGACGATAGCGATGATGATGATGGCAGTGACGATGATGATGATGATGACGACGAAAAGGAATCACCAGAACTAACGATAACTACAATAATCACTCAAAATGATAACTACAGAGGTCACACAAATAAACATCCACATCTTGGGACCAACAGACGGTGTGGTAAAGGTTTATTTGATCGAGATGGTGACGCAAAAGGTGGAAACGTCCAAACACAAACACAACAACAATAACCAAACAAACCGACCCTGAGCGACTATCGTTTATGTATATATATATATTTCAAGTAGGTGCTGAGCTGTGGGTTAAAAATAGTTAAAATCTTCACTATTAGGGTCAGTCCTCACCAAAAGCATGCGGGTGCGGGCGGGGGTACTGTATCATTTTAACTCGCGTAACTTCCCGCCCGCACCCGCCCGAGTTAAATGTGGTCGCTTGTATGGGCTAGAGTAATGCAAAACTCCCGCCCACACCCACCCACACGCGCCCACACCCGCCCGCATTTGGTGTGGACGAGCGCTTTCTTAGATCTGGGCCTTATTCACAAACAGACGATCAATTCACTGTCGTAACTGAGAAAGGTTTTTACACACGAGGAAGGACAAGGAGAGGAAACTGTAGACTCTTCCCACCCGTCTAGCTCTTCCTGTAATAAATAAATAAATGAATAAATAAATGTATAAATAAGTAAATAAAGAAAAAATATAGTTTCGATAAATTTCTTACGGGTCAAAGAAAAGAGAGTTTATGTACGTCTCTCGTTCGTCCTGCAGAAAGAAGAAAATAAATAATAAAATAAAACTACCTTACTGGGGAAAAAGTACCATAACTAAGCACAAAATCCTTCCTTATTTCTCCTTCCTCTCGTCCTACCTGCAGTAAGACATCAGTTTCGACAGGGCACTGGTTGTAAGTTACGTGAATCTTAGGGACATATTCTGAGAGGTACAGGAAGCTTCGTAACACCTTTATTTTTACGATTTATTTTGAGTATCATGGCTCAGTTTTCTCTGTGTTGTTTATATCGCTTTTAATATCCACAAAATTATCATCAGTATCATACAAGAGGTTAGTGAGGCGTATTACTCATAATAAATAGCTTGTGAAAAGGCATTACGAAGCTTCCGGCACCACTCAGAATACGGTCATTAGTCCAGGATAACAACAGCTTCTCAGAATCAAGGGTCAGCTGCCTTACATGTTTGAAGCGGACCAGGCGCCATCTTTGCTAGCCACAGAACCACTCACAGGCCAGGAAGACTCGCTGTTCTTGGCAAGGTGATGTGTTTTGAGTCAGACCAAAGTATTTCTGGCAAAATTTCATTGCTATGGAGTCCTGTTTTTCATAAAAATTAATTAAAATCCTTAGTAAAAAAAAGACATTCAGGATTTAAAAAGTCCGGAAGAGGATGTGATTTAGGAGTATGGTAGAGTCTCAGAAGATGCGATTGGCTCCGTGGCTAGCTACAATGGAGTCTGGTATGCACAAGAAAAATTTGGTATCAGTTTATGCTATTATTCATGTTCATCAGTATTTATAACACTATTTTCCATGTTAAGAAAGAACTTCCACCTAGCAAGGAGCGTCTCTAAGAACATCGATGAAAAATAACAAGGATCGAGGCTCACACTTGTCTTTAAGATGCATTCCAGTCGACGTAGCAGTCTTCACAACACCTCTTCCTTAGCTAACCAAACTGCATGTCAGGGCAAAATATCTTCTAACCTAATTATCAGTGTAGCACAAGTATCTTCGTCAACATTATCTCTCTCAGGATTTGAAGATCAGGTAAAATGGTGCCTGTGGTGTCTGTCTTATCTACGGTACACTTCTTCCTCCTTCCCACCTTCATACATGACCCACACACCTTGTTTTAATTTCTCGAATGACACTCTTCATATTAATTTAATGCGTATGGAAACCAGAGTCTAGAGAAATAGTTTGTATTAAAAAAAAAAAAAAGGCTGTGTAAACCCTTAGAGAATGAAGGTGTAACTTGCAAATTAAGTCGCTAAGCAAGAGGTGTTACGGAGTCTGATAAAACAACAAGAGTACTTGCCGTTCAGAGCACCACATGTACTGCCTCTTACTATGAAACATTCTGGAGAGTACTTACAAAAAACAATGATTACACTAACATGTCTAATATATTATGCATATTAAAAGGACCGAACTGACATGACTTACAACTTAAGCACAAACCACGAAAGCAATGTACAGAACACAGAGATTACATTACGTGATTACAAAAGGGATACACGGGACATACGCCAGTGGTTTCCAGCCAGGGATTCAATATTTGTGGTTCATGTAAACTCTCCTCCAGTTCCGCATTTGGGGTTTACAACATAATAGACTCTAGTTTCACGTTTGGGGTCTACATACAGTCCCCTCTGGTTCCACGTTTGAAGTGAGTGTACAGTTCTTCACTTGGGATCAGTTACGGCGTCCCCCCAGCTCCATGTTTGGCATTGGTGGTCAGTATCCTCCCTACATTTACATATAGGCACAAAGCTAAGTGACCAAGCTGTATTTGTTTACGTATGAATGGATGAACCTCCTTACTGATGGCTTACTGTGGAATCTGGATATTTTGAAAGGTTCTGAAAAAAAGCTACAGATGTTAAAACGTGAGAAATGTGAAATAACTGGTCTCTATGATTCTTATTTGGGAAAAAAAAATCATTTTCACAACAAACATATTTTAGAAGATGCTTTTGAAATCACAAGACGATTATATTGAGCATCAAAGCATCACGTTCTGTAGTGACTGGAAATTATCTCAGTGGATCCATTTATTATGGGAGATCCCTGATAGGGATTTTTTATGGTGAAGTCCTTAGGGATTTTTATGGTGAAAGTGAAGAGGGTCCACAGGGATTTTTTACGATGAAACTGAAGGAGGTCCACAGCGATTCTTAGGTTTCCCCAAAGCAGGAATGAAGTAGCAAGCATCTCGGAAACCACTGGCATGAATCCTGTCGTCTACTAAAGCATTATTACAGGTGGGCTCTACAGGTGTATTCCAGGTGGCATTAGAGGCTTGTAGCACCTCATTCTTAGCGATTTATTTAACATACGATACCTTAACATGCTCGACGATGCTATTCAGTTAAGTATCGCCATAGTTTGCATCAGTAAAACACAAGAGAATATGGAGGTGTAATAAGCAGAATAAATCACTAAAGAAACAAGCGTGTTGCGAGATCTCAAAAGCCACTTAGAACACGACCTTAAGATCCCTAAATTTGCCATGTTGCATAAATACTAATAAGTCTTTCGGTGCAATGACGTCTTTTATTTTATTGATTCTGGTTACGTGATTTGTTGCAGCCTAGGAAGACCTCAGGTAGTTAGAGGTTTGTGAAGACTTGAAGACTGTCTGTATCCCCTCTACTGCACAAGGCCCCCTAAGCTCGGAAAGTAGTCTGATAGTAATAGCAGTGATTGTTGTTGCAGTCTTATGTCATCTGAAACGTGAACCCGGTCGACTGCAGGCTGATGTTCCCTTCCTGCAGTCCACCATCTTTCTTTGGGGGAGATAGGGAGGAAGTTGAGGGACGTTTGTATACCTGGGCAGTGGAGATGCATGGCTATATCAGTGCCACCGCGTGAAGGGGCCCCTCTTAGGCAAAAACAGGAGACGTCATCGTAGAGAAAGGCTTAAGAACCTAAAGTTACAGTGATCGACGTCTTAATTTAAATCAGCATGAGCCTTCTTGATCAACCATGTAACCGGATTTAATAACACAGACAAGAGCTGATGTGTGAGCAAAGTAATCCTTATGAGTATTTACAAAGCAAGTGGTGAGAATTTTGCTGGCCGTGAATACTAGTGATAATATAATGCAATTGTTGAAAAGTTATATTAAGTATCTGAAAGCAAACTAACAAATATATAGTTTTTTTTCCTCAGTATCACAGAAATACAAACCCTGTTCATTTTCCATTTTCATTAACTAAGCAGGACAGAGGGTACAAAAGTTTGCCTAAAATTTCACCAGTCTGTCTTCTCACTTTCCTTTTCTAATATTCATAACTCTGAGAGGCTTTTATTTCTCTGCCAATACAGGATTCTTTCTCACATGATGCGTCAGGATGGAAAGTGACGCACACGCACCAAATGTGAAGCAGACGTAGTGGAACAGTAAGCAAACTTTTGTGCCCTACCGTACATTCTAGAAGCATACACGGATTTTTTTTTTTCAAGACAGTCTGTTCCATTCCTTATACATTCTTTATAAAAAAAAAAAAAAAAAATCTAATTGAAATATATCTGTACCCCCCCCCCCAAAAAAAAATGTAAACTTACTATGCTTTACATTTTGAAACACAGAGTAAATGGTTTTGAAACTGAGCTGTCTGTCCCATCTCAATAATCGTATATCAAATTTCGTCACGTCACTCAAGCATGGAACACAAAGTTTGACATCACTCTTGCATTTGAGTTGCCCAGAATGACAAGATATATCAAAATACAAGAGGAAATATTACCAAAAACATACACCAACGAACATCAGAGTTTCAGTACTCCTTTCGGCGACTGTCTATACCTTGCGGACATAAATATGGACCCACCGCCTTGTATTAAATAACGAATAAAATTTTCTAAACATTTTGTAAGATTTTCGTAAGTTCTGGATTTTAAAAATGGTGTTTGATATTAATGTCTACAGCTATACACCCAAAATAAATGAATAGATAATGGAGACTAGGTGTGTTCTACATTTTGAAACACAGGGTAAATAATCTTGAAACACCGCACCGTCTATCCTGTTTCAATAACCATACGTCAAGGTTTGCTTTATATTTCATCTAACAAGAGAAAATATGATTAAAATCAGAGACCCTCACTGCAAAAGGCTAAAAGAAGACATTAATTAAAGGATACTATCTTAAATCAACAAATATTTGCCTGACACTCACACAGGACACAGCTGAAGCCATACAGGGAAATGGGAAAAACAGTAATAATAGTTGAAACGCTACGCTAATCTGAACGTGAACCCGGTGGACTGCAGGCTGAAGGTGCCCTCCTCCTGCAGCCCACCTGTAGGGGGATAAGGAGGGACGTTTAGGGGGACGTTCAGGGGATAGGGAGGGACGTTCAGGGGGACAGGGAGGAACGTTTGCATAACCGAGCAGTGGAGCCAACCAGTGATATCAGTACCACCACGTGAAGGCATCCCTCTGCAGTACCTAAAATGGGAAAATGCATCACTTAGTCAAATAATCATACTGTTATCTTGGCCCTTTATCCACTGTAAATGCCAAACAGAAATGAGGGAATGAATGAACTGGTCCACTCCAAAAGCAGAATTACTCTCTGCCAACACCATTTCCACTCCTGTCTATACTCCCTCACTCTAACTCCATCCTCCTTAACTATACTGCATGTCAGACATAAATTATAGTTAACAGGTGATGGAACTGGAGGGAGTATGGGCAGGTGTGGAAGAATCTAGCGCAGGTGTAATACCAATTTGTAATGATGTATTGTGTTTGCAGTCGTTATTACTCGTATATACTTTTAGTCATCACTGTTCTTGACAATCTCATCCAAGACAGACGATTTGAACAGACGATTTGAGGCGCTATGAAATCAAGGCAGGGAAGCGCTAATAATAAAAAGCAAGATAAATAAGTAAATTCCCTTTATTTTAAGCGCTGAAATCCTACTTTACAGCATATTGGCGCATTTCTCTCCAGTTCTCAGCTCCTCATTTACGTCACGCTTAAGGGAATTCTTATCTTTACTGGGAATATGCTGTCTTAAACCGTGATTATTTATGCTAACTTGAGCACTACTTGAGCAGGCACACAGCACTCATAACAAAGTCTATTTCCGCTTAACCCCTTCAGTACCATGACGCCTTTGCTCTCTTCCTACCACCAACAGTTAAAATCACCTTAAGAATACCCACTAGCATACTCAAGCATATTTTTCACACTCGGATCCTTCCTAAGCTTAATATAATCGTCTATTGGTAGCAAGAATATGATAAAACACAGGCGGCATCGTTCTGAAGGGGCTAAATGAATCGCAGGTTAGACATTCGTACTTCGAAAAAATAATATGCTGCAGTGGAGTTTTTCTGCGTAAATTTCAGTAAAAAATATATATATAAATAAATGCGTGTTGGTTGATTATTATGCATATACATTTAATTCATACGCTTAATCTACTGAAGCCGTTTATCTTACACTGTAGCAACGAGTTCTGTAATATTAAAGACTTGTGTTTCAGTCTCGCGCTGTGTCGCTTTTAAGGTACCAAAAACTAACTTTAGGATCAACTTCATGCATGACTTTTAAAAATGAAAAATCTCCATCAGAAAAATAGTCACAAAATTTCTATATTCTGTACATTTAGACTGAAATTTCCTTACCAAAAAAACAGCTCATGTGGTAAATGTTAAAATAATTTGGGAATGGAGCGTACTCTACAGGTGTAATGCGTAGTGACACCCAGCCAGGTAGTAAAGATCTCAAACGACTCCGGGATTGTACTGTAGGTTGAAGAGCAGCTGCGTGGGATGACTAGGCAGGTGCGCTCGTGGTCGTGGTGAGCGTGGAGGTCGTGGCGCCCTAGTGAGGAGGAATATCGCTGCCACCCGTTCGTAAATCTAGTGTACTGTGAATCTAGAACTCTGTCAATCTAGAGCTCCATGAATCTAGAGCTCCGTGAATCGAGAGCCCCATGAATCTAGAGCTCTGTGAATCTAGAGCTCTGAATCTAGAGCTCTGTGAATCTAGTGTACTGTGAATCTAGAGCTCTGTGAATCTAAGGGCTCGTCTACATGATCAGTTGCGCAGCGTGGTTTCGGAGTATTCCTCAGAAACTGTTCCCCAAACCGGATCATGTAGACAGAAACGCCGAACAACCTACACTTGCTGGGCAGTGACGCGCGGGAGCTGAATAGTCGCGTGGCCACCTGCGTCGACCACAGCCACCTCATTCACGTTCTGCAGCCATGATTACCGTTGCAGTGTAATCATAACCATATTAGTGAAACTTTATTTCCAAGTGACATAGACACAATGCAAGTCAATATCGTACATTTTACTGTCTGCTTAGGAGATATAAACGCGCATACCTACGTCAACAAATGTACTGGCTGCATGCGTACACTGTATTGTTTAGTTACATGCATTACCCGGATGGTAAAACCTAGTGCTTCAGGTACAGCATTATTTGACATTATGGTTGTGGGTTCATGCACGCCTATATTGCTGGACGTTAGTGAAAGCAAGTATATTTACCTTAAGATATTCATTCTTTAATGCTCTGTAAATGGCATCACAGGTCTCGGGAATGATTTTCGTGAGGGAACTCCTGGAGATACGTGAAGTGAACTCGAGGCCTCTGTAGCTTCCACCTGCTGCTAGATATCTCAAGGTTGCCTCAAGTCATGCACCTGCACCTATCACATCTCTCATATGTGTGTCTTTCTTCGCTATAAGTGGACGCACTTTATCTAGAAGTGTGGCGTACAGTGTCGGGCTCATCCGAATGTACTGGAGTACCTCCTCTTGGTTTCCACACTGCAGTTCATTGAACAATTGGTTGTAGCTTCCACACTGTTTGTTTTGCAACCACGTTTTAACCCACACACTCCGCACTTTTCTTTTTTTCATAATCTTTCCCGCAGCCACAACACACAACAGTGCAGCCATCCGCCGCCGTGTGTGTGTGTGTAGGTCCCATACTACACTCCTGCACCGTAGTCTAACTCAAACTGTGATACCGTCAGTGGGAAGGGATCGTGTAGACAGCTCATCCAGTTGCTATCCCTCAGCACCATTCTCCGTCCCCATGCCTCGACACTGATCCGAAAAATGCTCCAACACCATACGCGCCAACTGATCGTGTAGACGAGCCCTAATTAATGCTCCGCGAAGTCAATGATCCATCCATCTAGTACTCTACGGCTCTAGTATTGCTTCAGTCAGGGGCTACGTGGATCCAGTGCTCCGTGTATCTAGTGCCGTGCTGCTCTGGTGCTCTGCGACTCTAGTGCTCTGTGAATCTAGGGCTCTGTGGGATCTGAAACTCGTCAAGGCTTGCTGAAACAACACAACATCTGCTGACATAACACTAGACCCACAGACACAACACAACACAAGGTTCACGGACGTCCCACTAAATCCACGAACGCACCACCATTCCTTAACGTAACCTAGATCCACGAACAGATGATTCTGATTTTCCACCACACAATTTAGCCACAGAGAAGGTGAGTGGAAGACAATTACCGGAACAAGGTGGAAAGGCAAGTTGATTGGTACAAACTGTTTAAACGTCTACCTGTCAATGCCCGAACAAAATACTGTGCTAAAAACAAGATATTACTTGTCTTTTGAAGCTTTGCTAGTGAACAGGGGCGTCGAGAGGGGAAAGGGGAGAGGGAAGGGGAGAGGAAGAGGAGACACAAAGGGGTGGGGAAGAGAAGAGGGGTGAAGGGGAGAGGAAAGAGGATGGGGAGTGGAAGAGCATGTCTATTCCTAACTCTTAGCTCGCACCAAAGCTAAAAATGCCACTGAAGACTATTTGTTAATGGAACGAAATACATCGACCTTTGATTCATATATGTAATAGTGCGTAGGGAGGTGCGAGGGTGTGTGGGGTAGTATGAGGGGGTGTAGGGTAGTGTGAGGGTGTGTGGTGAAGTGTGAGGGGATGTGGGGGTAGTGTGAGGGGATGTGGAGTAATTTTATTCCATATAGGGACAGTGTGACAATGTATGGGGTACTGAGTATGGAACAGTGTGAGCAGGAATTTGAAGGTGTGTGATGTTAGTATGAAGGTGGGGTACTTAGTGTGAGAGCTAAGAGTGAAAGAGTCAGTGTGAACAGCAGGGTATAGAGTGCACGAGGCAGTGTGAGCAGCAGTGTGGAGATTTTTACAATATTTATGGCACTTTGTATACCACTTCGTGCAAGGGTGTGGCATAAAAACAAGTCGTATTCTAGGGTGGGAAGGGTGGGGGTAGGTTTAACAGGTAATATTTTGGGGTGGGGAGGGTGGGGGAAGGTTTAACAAGTCATGTGCTGGGGTGGGGAGGATGGGGGAAGGTGTCGACGATGTTGTTTGCCCTGTACTGGCTCTAAGACGCCCCTGAGAATGGAATATTTAGCTGCATTATCCACTGAAATATTACTGAACCTGACATTACCTTTAACTGTAACAAACCTGACTACAGTGCATTAAAAATAACTGCTCTTTCTCACACATAGGGGTTAAGCCTCTGTAATAAGGTGACGTATTCTACAGTTCTTCCACCGTTAACTTGGCCCAAAATTCCGTTCTCTTGTGGTTTATTTCAAGTAGCTCAGTGGCAGAAAGGGGCAAACCTACGGCTCTATGTCCATTCCATAACACTTCTTCGTGACTAGCATCATATTCGAGTGTAAATCTCATGCTCCCAGTCAGGAGTCAAGATGGAGAGATGGCAATTTAAGGCCAAGTTAGAATGAAAAGACATTAGTTAGTCATTGCTACCTCCAGACGATTTCCTTCATCTTAGGAGAGACTGTGATGGAGTCAGTGAAAGCTATATTAAAACCTCCTTTATCAAAATCTCTTCTAAGCTAAATAAATCATCTGAACACAGCAATAAATATAATAAAGAACACGTCATCAGAGGCTAACAACAATAATAAATGATAATGCACGGAGCTGCTACTGCTACTGAGTTCTGGAAAGTGTTCATCATAATAACCTTAAAAACTTACACTTGAAAGTCATCAATCAACGCTCGATATAAACGCCTAACTCAACGTGGGTCTACAACAAAGACTTGGATAACCCTTTAGCTACGACGTGCGAGCCTTTGTTTACATTTCAGTTAACCGTCTCACGATAGGGACAGTTCTAGGAATCTAATACTCTAGCTATTATTAGACGATTTTATTCAGCCTGAGTGTTGATACGGTCCCCATTACCCCTCTCACCGTGGGGACAAATCTAGTTTTCATTCCAGGTAAAGCCACACGATACAACGGAGGCTAAGTGCGCTAATATTAAGCAATTTCGTTCAGTTCATGGAAAAACCAACAGGAAACGTAAATAAATCAATAAAAAGATCGTTAAATAGGACTGATAACTGATGCTGGCAACAAAGAACTAGGGGATAGAGTACATATGTATATGAAAGAGGGGGGGGGGTGTTGGGGTGAGGGGACAGGGCGACATGAAGCCGATTTGTCTGTGGCCACCCCTTACGTCATTAAGGCGTCTGGCTATAGATAGATATATAGAACTAAGAACTCTGAATCTAAATCCAGCTAATGCCAGACGCCTTCAATCAGACCCGCACTATCGCAGCCAAAAAGTTAGCACAAGCCTCGGCTGCTAACAAACACAGCTAACAAACATCAACATGGATTTATCTACAGTTGTAAAGCCACTTAAGTGTTTGCTAATTAGGTCCTACGTGTGGTCAATTCTAAACACATAAAGGCCGCGTTCAGGTTGGCCTAGATTTCGTAATTCCTCTCCCTTAGCAATTTTATTTTATTTATTTATTTATTTATTTATATTTTACATCAATAACATACAGGAAGATATTAAACCTTCAGCCCAGGACTTTTTTTGTTATATTTTTGCTGTCTAGAAAAAAAAAAAAAAACTTAGGAGTGACCTGGCACTTAAAGGACAGGGGTTAAGATACAACAGGCAAAATAAATCGCTCAGGAGGATGCATTACGAGGTCTAAGTCAACCACCACACGTCCCATAAAGGTGATTACGAAAAGAAATTACACCGTGCAGGATGTCATTAATTTATACGCTACCTGTTGAGCTCAGGTGAGGTTATTAATGACCAAAATAAAAAAAACAACAAAATGTGCTCTGAAGAAGATGAAGTTACCAAACGAGTTATTCACACGTCACTGCAGGTTATTCACACGACGTTATGGGTTATTCACACGTCGCTACGGTTATTCACACGTCCGTGCGAGTTATCCACACGTCACTGCAGGTCATTCAGATTTCATGAAGAGTTATTCACACTTCAGTACGAGGTGTTCACACGTACTAGGTCTTACAGGTTATTCACGCGTCTTGACAGGTTATTCACACGTCAATGCAAGCTATTCACACATAATTTTCTCATATTTAATAGTTTCTCTGGTCAAAATCGTCTTAGCACTCACGCTCTCCTTTCAAAACAAAATCATTGAACCCTCACACGATCTTCACAACTCTAGAGCTCTCCCACACGAGTTTTATTCATATGTGGGTGAGTCGCAGGAGCCTGAGGGAGATTTAAAGACCTATTCTCCACACGTACAGTCAAGCAAAAAAGTGTGGCGCACCTGGAAGTGAATGGCAGAGAAAGTGGGCGAGTTTTGAAGACACATGGATCAATTAACATGTTTCCTTTAAAAATATACCATCCAATATGTGACGATTTGCTCAATTTCGAGTTCTAATAATGACCAAGGACAATATTTGCACTTATAATGACTCAGTGCCACATATATCGCAGTGCCTCGTCCGTGTTTGACGTACGTGATGTAAGATGGCCGATATATATATATAATTTTTTCTTTTTTGGTTGACTGTACGTAAAAGTCTGATGTGAAATAATGAATGGAAAAAAATGATGTGATTCCACCAGATATTCTCCTCTACACCTACAGGCTACATCCTAAAAAAACAAAATCAGAATTTATATATGTTAAATTTGCTCAAGTTTCCTGTTGTTTAGATTATCTTTGTTTGTACCATCTTGAAGGAGTGCTGGCTCTTACGTCACACACTTCACCTTTCCTTTAAGAAGTTTTTGTTACTATACTCCTTTCACCTTAACTTGGCCCAGATTTTCGTCCTTCTGCAGCTTATTTCACGTAGATCAGCGACAGAAAAACTACTGTGGCTCTACTTCCATCCCGTAGCACTTCTTCGTGACTAGGATCATATTTTATTCACCTGTTATTTCCGGTCATCATTCACGGTGGAGAGATGGCAGTTTTAGGCCGGGTTAGGGCGAAAGTAGTATAGTGTATTCCTGCCAGCATACGATTCTGTCCAGTGTGGGAAGGACCTCTCGTGCCCAGCGTTAAAAATGATGTCTATTATTTATTTCTTTTATGCAAGGAAGAAGGAACCAAAGGCCAGACTGTTCCCTCAAAAAAAAAAAAAAAAGCCCAATTCAGGACCTTAAGCTTTGAAAGGAAAAAAGAATCGTGTGAAAGCAGGAATAAAACAGGTACGTCATCGGGCTGAAGGGGTTAGCTCTTGGCACGCCTGCCTGACACTCTTGACATGCCAGCTTGACACTTGACACGCCAGCTTGACACTTGACACGCCAGCTTGGCACGCTTGAAATGCTAGCTTGACACTCTTGACACGCCAGCTTGACACTCTTGACACTTCAGCTTGACACTCTTGACACGCCAGCTTGACACTCTTGACACGCTTGACACTATTGACACCAGCGTGACACTCTTGACACCAGCTTGACAATATTGACACGCCAACTTGACACTCTTGACGCTCCAGCTTGACACTCTTGACACCAGCTTGACACTCTTGACACACCAGCTTGACACTCTTGACACTTCAACATGACACTCTTGACACCCCAGCTTGACACTTGACACTTCTGCTTGACATTCTTGACACCAGCTTGACACTCACGACACGCCAGCTTGACATTCTTGACACGCCAGCTTGACACTCTTGACATACCAGCTTGACACTCTTGACACGCCAGCTTGACACTCTTGACACGCCAGCTTGACTCTTGACACTCCAGCCTTAAAAATTACCTTCACTAATATCCTTTCCTAGTAAGTGAATTTCCTCGTCTTCACTCTAATCCTACTCTTTCCGTCCAATAAAGGCCTTTGTTTTGGTCAGTCTGGAGTTTAATATATATAGATTTTCTTTACCGTTTTTCGTCATTCCCTTTTTCCACCCCATGAGGGCTTGGTTGTGGCTTTCTGCTCCCTGAAATAATGGATTCTCGATCACACGTAATATTTCAGGGGAGACTTCGCGAAATATCCCCCTCTCCAGTCAAGCCTCCCGCCTTCGATCTCACACAAGGCTTTGGTTGTGAATTCATTTGCTGTGTACGACTCTGAGGCAACACGGAATTTCAAACGGCACAAGATAGCAGAATATTACGCTCACTCTTTTCATTTTCCAGTCAAGGCTTCTGTTGTATAAGTCTGTTTTGCTGTATAACTTCTAGAGTCAACAGGAATTACGGGTGAAAAATTTAAAAGACTTCAAAATTTCACACTCAGACTTTCCACCTTCCTTCCAACCATCAGGGGTTTGGATGTGAGAGTATGTTTGTTATGTAAGAGAATTTTGAGGCAACACAGAGAGGCTTCACAAGGCTTCAGTTTTCATTTCCAGAGCTGCCTTCCATCTTGAACCCTCCGCTCAAGACGTTTGTTATGGAAATCTGTTTACTGTTCATTTCTTCATCATCATCATCTTCTTCTTCGTCTTCTTCTTGAGGCAACAGGGATTATCAACAGTGACTCCACTAGATATCATCCTCCACTATCCTCTCGTCCTCGACCACTTCCCCCTTGAAGGAAAAGTCGAAGTGCTGTGCTGGTCCTCATGCAGTCCTGTCATTACTGCCTCTCAATCCAGTCAGTCCCTGCATCTTTCAATCCATCATCATCTAAGCATTAGTAACATATAATCCCTTACCCTTTCCATCCTAGCAAGGAAATGGGTACGTTAGATTGCTCCTTGATTTATACCTTTTCCTCTGTTGTATAAATCCTTCCATCTTCCATTACATCGAGGTTTTGGTTGTGAGCACTTGCTGTGGATATTTTCTACGCAATACGAATCATTAACAGAGACCACAACACACCGACCTCCAGAGTCACACTTTAAATTTCCACTCCCTCTGGGCCCTGGTTGGAGTTCGTTTTCTTTAGTTTCCACCCCCTTCAAGACTTTGGTTTTAAGCGTCTGTTTCCTATATAAATTCTTGAGGCAACACAGAAAATCAGGAGAGACTTCAAAATCTATATCTTCACACTCAAACATTCCACCTTCTATTCCTGCAAAGTTCTTGTTGTGCGTCCGTATGAGTTCAAATATTCACCGATTTTCGACATAAATTACGAGGGGAGACTGAACAATTTTCCACCCTCCACAACCCCTACACCTTCCACTCCTTCAAGGCTTTGGTTGTGAGAGTTTGTTTGCCATATTATAAACTGTCGAGGCAAAATGAATGACTGAACCGAGATTTCACGAGTAGTCAGTTCCCACACTCAGACTGCCTCTTCTATACCGTCAGGGATTCGGTTGTGCGTTCATTTGCTTACTAAAATCCAGGGAACTTAGCATTTTATGGGCGACTTCACAAGATTGTTACCTTGCAAGTCTTAAAGGGCTTGATTCTGAAGTTCACTGTATTTCAAGGGAGACCTGGGACCTTGCCCTCCACAATCACATACCTTCCATCATCCATTCACTTGATGGGTTTGAGTTTGAGCCCATGTGCTTCCTTAAAATCCACATATTCTCAAGACAAAACAGAGAAAACCTCAAAACATCTTGCACTTTTCACCCCATCATGGCGTGAGTTGAGTCCAGTGCTTCATAAAAATCGTGGATACATGAATTAATAACAGAAACTTCAGGACAAATCACCTCGTAACTTTCAGAAGCCATGGTCTGTGAATCCATATGCTTCCTAAAATCGAAACAACGCTGTATTTTAGGGGGAACTTCACGAGATTGTCACCTCTTAACGTTCAGCTGCCTTGTAAGTCCAAAAGGTTCTTGAAATACACAAAATTCTAGAGGTAACAAGCAATAAAAAGGGAAACTTCACTATATATCAATGTCTAACTTTCAGAAGCCTTGTTTTTTGAGTCCATATACTTTCAAAAAATACACAGATTCTGAAGGGAAAACAAATTATCGATAGAAAATTCACAATATATAAATTTCCAACTTCCAGAGACCTTGTTTGTAAGTCCATATATTTCCAAAAGTACACAAATCCTCGAATCACTTCCATATTCTAACCCTGCACTTTTCACTACTTCATATGGGGTAAGTTCTTGGCTCACATCCATTACAAATTGAGGCAAACACGAATAAATAACCAAATCTTCACTTTATATCACCTTGTAACTTTCAGAGGCCTTCCTTGTGAGTTTAGGGGAGACCACAAGCCTTCACCCACAGTTCCTTTCAAGGCTTGGCTGTGAATCTATATACTTCTTGAAATACACAAGTTCTCGAGGTAAAGACGACTGGAAACTCTACAAGAAACGATTTAATACTGGAAGCCTCGTCAAATGTCTTCTTCCATGATGCTCTCGTCCTCCTCTCTTGAAGTACACGAAGACTTTCTGTACTTCTTGAAATACACACCTCCTGGAGGCAAACGGGACTGGAAACCTCACAAGATACGATTTAATACTGGAAGCCACACCATATGTCCTCCTCCGTGATGCTCTCCTTTCTTGAAATATGTAAATTCTTGAGGCAAACGCGACTGGAAACCTCACAAGACACGATTTACCAGTGGAAGCCTCACAAAATGTCCTCCTCCATGATGCTCTCGTCCTCGGCCACGTCCCTGCTGAGGCGGGAACCCAGGAGGGAGTCGAGGCGCTGGGCTGGAATGCCTCTGGGTTCCGCTACTTTAGCTACAAGGTCCCTCTCCTCCAGCACCTGCCCCGAGCGGATGGGTCGGGCTGCCACTACGGTTTTGCTTAGCTGGAGACAGATAGATAGATGGATAGACATATATATAGATAGATGGATAGATAGATAGATGGATAGATAGATAGACAGGTAGATAGACAGATAAACGGCTAAAGAGATAGATAAACGGCTAAAGAGATAAATATATAAATAAACGGTTGGTCAGATAGGAAGATTGAGAGAGAGAGATAAATGGCTACACAGATAGATAGCTAAATAAATAGACAGATAGATAAATGAATGGCTAGACAGAGAGACAGACAGACAAATGGCTAGACTGATAGGCAGACAGGCAGATCAACGATAGGCACACACAGACAGAAAAACAGATTAATTGACTGAGACATTTGACTGAGAGAAGAAGCGACTGAGAGACTGACTGAGAAATTAACTGACTGGCTAATTATCTGACTGAGTGATAATAACTGAGTGAAAATAACTGAGTGAGTGGTAATAACTGACTGAGTGGTAATAACTGACTGACATACTGCAAATTGAACACAGCCTATACTGTTATTATTATCATCAACAAAAGCACCTTAATTCTCTTCCCTTCTATTAAATGAGATTGGCAGGATCTAGGAATAGGGAAAATAAATAAATAAACAAATAAAAACAAATAAATATGTAAATAAATAAGAGGAAAAAATAGGACTATTAACAAAGTACGTATATGAAATCACTGTCTTTCATCATCATCAAAATAATAATAATAATAATAACAGGAATCAATAACACAGCCATTAATGAAGCAAATCACCTCCGCCTCAATCACCTTGGTATAGCAGGGTTCCTCGCTGGGCTGAAAGGCCTTGAGTGGACTGCCCAGCGCCGCCTCCACGCTCCTGATGGCGGTGGTCAGGTTCCGGAGGTCGTGCGGCTCAAGGGAACACGCGTGGTCACTCCCCTTCCAGGTCTTGTTCAGGGTCAGGTGTCGCTCCACTACCTGAGGACCATTTAGAAGGGCGAGTAGGCAAATTAATATAAACAGGTCTCCGTGGGTAATTACTAAAGATAAACATGAAGATAAACAAGACTTCGTAGGCAATTTCTCAAGATAAACAAGTCTCCTTAGGCCATTTCTTAAGATAAACAAGTCTGCGTACGCAATTTCTTAGGATAAACAAGTCTCTCCTAAGATAAACAAGTCTCCTTAGGCAATTTCTTAAGCTAAAAATGTTTTCATAGGCAAAAACCTCTGTAAATAAATCACAAAGACCACCACTAACATCTGTAAATAAAGTCTAAGACAATTTCGAGTGTAGAATATAAAGACAGCACCATGAACCTCTATAAATAATGTATAAATATCTGTAAAGAAAGCATGAAGACCACTACTAACCTCTGTAAATAAGGCACAAAGACCACCACGAACCTCTGTAAATAAAGCATAAAGACCACCACTAACCTCTGTAAATAAAGCGGACAACACCACATGAACCCCTGCAAATAAAGTCTACGGGAATTTCGAGTGTAAAATACGAAGGCAACTCGAACGTAAACACCAACCACCCACCCTGGCTCCCCTGGCCACGGCTGCTATTGTTATGTGGGTCCCCAGCTCGTGCCCAGAGTACCCGATATGCGCGTGGGGAAACATCTGGGCATAGGTGTCCAAAACCCTGAGGTGCACTTGGTCCGGGGGTGTAGGGTACGCCGAGGTGCACTGCAGGATGACGAGAGGTACGGGAGGGTCGTGCACCATCGTTAGTTCCTCATACACCTGCGTCACCCACTCCGCGTCACACATGCCTGGGAAAATAGGGGTTTTTGATAAGAGGTTTTGTGTGGTTTGGTGCACTTGTATAAGGTACACTGTGGTATGGTGCACTGCAGAATCACTACAGGGAAGAGGGGGGAGTCGTGCACTATCCTTAATTCCTCATATACCTGCGTCACCCAACCTGCGTCACACACACAGTGATAAGGAAAATGAGTTGCATTTTTTTTTATTTTTCAAGGGCAGGTGTGGCAAGGTGCACTGAAGGATGACTAGGGGTACAGGTAGGTCGTGCACACATGGCTAGTTCCTCAAACGCCTGAATCACCTTTGCGTCACTCATACCTGAGGAAATTAGAGGCTTTTAGGTGACAAGTAGAGTTGCATCATCATCATCATCATCGGAGTCGTCGTCAGCAGATATTTCACCATCATCACAATCGTCATCATCAACAACATCATAATAATCATCACCTATACTCATAATCACTATCATTACATCATCATATCCCTCTCCTCCACAAAGAAATTAAATTGACACTGAAGAAGCAGGAGAAAGAAACACAATACATATGGCAATGAATCCTTCCGCAACTAATGGAGTTACCTGAGTTAATGAGTACAGTAGTAAAGGTGAAAGTTTACCTGTAGATAAAACGAGTGAAAATTTACCTGTGGATAAAACGAGTGGTCTGTTGCTGGCGGATGCTGTGCGGATGAGGGGCATGTTGTGGATGTCACCTGACCCCACCTTGATGAACGGAACATCCAGCTCAATCAAGGTGTGCACGGACGGCTGGGGACAGAGTGTGGGTGTGAGGGAAAGAAAACACACACACACACACACACACACACACACACACACACACACACACACAAAATCATCTTTTTTTTTTTTTAAGCATATTTCTTAGCCCATCAAACCACAGATCAATGTCCACTTACGATGTCCATGGCCGAGGCAGTGAGGGGGATGTCCACCTCAGAGGCATACCGCTGCAGCTCCTCCACCTGGGCCCTGGAGAACTCGAGGTGTTTCTTGTGGTCCCCGTAGGTGCTCCCCCAGGCGTGTTCCGAGTCGTAGGGGCGGTTCAGGGCTGCCACGTTGAATTTGGCGGGTGAGGAGGAGAGCTGGAGCTTCACACAGTCTGCTCCACACTCCTGTATAATGAGGAGATATATAGTAGTAGTCATTATAGCCCTACGATCATCTGAAAAGGAGATAGGGAGGAGTTGATGGATCTTTGTATAACCAGGCAGCTCCACCGGCCAAGTTATATCA
>JAGKTI010011173.1:0-26970 GCA_018397915.1 Birgus latro
CCGACTCCGAACTTCCTTTACCCCTGCACAGATGTTGACCTTGTACACTGGTTTTATTCGCCCGTGTATGGAGTACAACTCTCATGTGTGGGGAGGCTCCCCACATGCAGTTCTTCTCAATAGGGTGGAGTCAAAGGCTTTTCGTCTCATTAACTCTCCTCCTCTTACTGATTCCCTTCAACCTTTGTCTCTTCGCCGCACTGTTGCATCTTTATCTCTCTTCTATCGCTACTTCAATGGTCACTGTTCCTCTGAACTGTCTGCTTGCATCCCTCCACCTCTATGACAGGCACGTAGTACCCGTCTAGCAGCAAACTCTCATCCCTTTTCTGTCCAACTCTTTAATACAAGAGTTAACCGTTACTTCCAGTCCTTCATTTATGCAACTGGTCAACTCTGGAACTGTCTCCCTCTGTCTGTATTCCCTGCTTCCTATGATCTCCAATCTTTCAAACACAGTGTGTCCAGGCATCTCGAAATGAATGGATCTTGAATTTGGCTCTCTTTTGTATTGTTTTACTTTTTCTTGGAAGGAACAGTATGCGGGCCCTGGCCTTTGGTTCCTTCTTCCTTGCATAAAAAAAAAAAAAAATGCTCCACAGGTACAATTGGATGACGCAGAGAAGGATAGATTTTGGGATGATTTAATACATGTAGGAAGTGGTATGGGCGATGATGAGGTAGTGGTTCTGGGAGGGGATTTAAATGGTCATGTGGGTGAAGCAGCTCAAGGTTATGAAGGAGTCCATGGAGCATGTGCATATGGTTGAGGAATGCGGAAGGGGAAAGAATACTCGAGTTTGGGGAGGCTATGGACATGATTGTGTGCAACACACATTTTAGAAAAAGAATGAGTTGGTTGATTACGTATGAGTCCGGGGGAAATAGTAGTTAGATAGATTATTTTCTGGTCAGGAGGGTTTTTAGGAGGTTAGTGAGGGATATTAAAGTTATAGGAAGCGAGGAGTGTGTGCAGCAGCACAAACTGTTGATTTGTGACATGTTGCTTAAGGAACGAGTGATGAGAAGGAGGACATCTGTACCTAGGAGGAAAACATGGAAGCTGGGAAACCAATCAGTAAGGGATGCCTTTTGTAGTGAGATGAGGAGAGTGGTGGCTGAACAGGGAGCCGTAGATAGAGGCGTTAATGAACAGTATAGAGCCCTTAAGAACAACCTCTTGAGAGTTACTGATGCAATATGCGGTTGGACAAGAGGCCCACCAAGACATAAAGTAACTCGGTGGTGGGATGAGGGTGTAGAAGCCGCAGTTAAGGAGAAAAGAAGGCTTTTCCGGGAATGGAAGAAGGGTGGTAACAGGGAGGAGTACTTGGCTGCCTAGCGCAGGGCTAGAAGAGAGGTATACAGGGTGAAGTCTGAGTCACAGAGACTTTTACTTGATAATCTAAATCATGGAGAAAGGAAAAATATGATTTTTAGGGTAGCAAATCAGGTGAAGAGGGATAATCGGGACATTGAAGGTGAACAGTGTGTGTGAAGAATGATGAAGGAAGGGTAGTGGTGAACAGTGGGGATATTAAAGATGCATGGAGAGAGCATTATAGCCAGTTGTTGAATGAGGAGTTTGATTGGGATAGGGAAGGTTTGAAGCCAGCAGATCTAGTGTTTGGCCCTTGGCCTTTGATTGACGCTGCTACAGTTAGGCAATAGGCAGGATGTGGGTGGGGAAGGCGCCAGGTGTGTCTGGGTTAAGTGCCGAAATGTTGAAGGCCTCAGGAGATACTGGGGTGAGGTTAGTCACTGACCTGATAAACATGATTACAGTAATCCCTCCACTCTCCGACATAATAGAGCCAAAGGCATGTCCGGATATATTGTCCGGATATTGGCCCTGAAGCTCCAGCACTGGTCATTCATGACCCAGACCTAACCTAACCTAAATCAGAAAACCACTTACCTACCTCCCTACTGGACATACATAGCACTTTTTAAAGTCCCCTTTCACATAAATAATGCACACAAAGCATGAATTAACTGAATTTTAACCAAAAAATGATGATTTAGAGGTGAGTAAGGCATAGCTGCTTACAACTTGCCAGCAAGTGTATCAGACATGGAAATCACTGTGAAAATCACCCTTTCTCACACCATATGCATTAAATAATGGACACAAAGTATGAATTCATTGAATTTTAACCCAAAAATGATGATTTTGAGGTAATTAAGGATAGATGTTCATGAGTTGGCAGCTTAGTGTAAATAAGTATCGTACGTGGCAATCACTCTGAAAATCATCATTTCCCACATCTTATGCACTAAAATATGGGATACAAAGCATCAAATAAATAAATACTTACCAGAAAAAGAGTTATGAATGGCAAAGGTGTTCACTGTTCACCAACAGCACTGGTCATTCTTGACCCTAACCTAACCTAACCTAAATCAGAAAACCACCTACCTACCTCCCTCCTGGACATGCATAGCACTTAATTAAGACCCCATTCACATAAATAATTGGCACAAAGCCTGAGTTAATCGAATTTTAACCCAAAAATGATGATTTTGAGGTGAGTAAGGCAGACATGATTATTACTGAGAAAATCACCTTTTCACAGCCTATGCACTCAAATATGGGACACAAAGCATGAAGTAAATAAAATGTAACCAGAAAAATTATGATTTAGAGGTGTGTGGGGCAAAAATGTTCACCAGTTGACTAGATAGTGAATGTACGTAAGAGACATGGTAATCACTGAGAAAATCACCTCTTTCACAGCCTGTGCACTCAAATATGGGACACAAAGCATGAAGTAAATAAAATGTAACCAGAGAATGAGGATTTAGAAGTGATTATGGAAAATATTTAGCAGTTGACAATGTTTACTTACAGTCCATGATTGTTGTTTACACTCATCTGTAAGGTTTTTCTATCTATCTATCTATTGCCAGACGCCATGATCCTGTAAGGGGTGGCCGTTTGATTTTGAGTTATTTGTTTTACAGGGAGGGGCACTAACCCTCCACCAACCCACTTGTTGACACGTAGGGAGCACGTATGGTTTGGTTATATGGTTACCACCCAGCGTTGTAAATGGTTTCTTGGCTTACAAGAAACCATTTGGCTTGTCACTCAATGTAAAGCCACCTGTAAAGGAAAGAAAAGCAACAAGAAGTGACAGGAAAGATGAGAGATATAGGAAGAGAGGAGGGCAGGCCCAGAAAAAAGAATGTTTTTACAGTGGTCATAATTGCTCTTGAAGCGTGTCCAGTAATCCAGTGTTTGACTACACTTAATCCTTAGCACTGTGACTTTTGATTATTTAAACAAGAACGAAAATACCACAGACGAGCGGACAGCCATCCACTGTTCACGGGAGTTGAGACAGAACTAGTTGGAGGGAAATTGAGTGGGAAATGAGGTAGTTGGCGCGGTCGGGAAATTCAAACTGGCGCGGTCGGGAAATTCAAACTGACGCAGTCGGAAAAAATATTTTTTTTTTCTTTCTTTCTTTCTTTTCAATTTGGGGGTTTCGGCCATCACCCCACGATGTCCGAATGGTGAGGTGTCCGGATAGTGGACGTCCGGATAGTAGAGAGATTACTGTATATATGAGTGTGTTGTCCCAGATGATTGGCTGAAGAGTGTAATTGTAAATGTGTACAAAGGGAAGGGTGATGCCCTGGAAAGGGGAAATTACAGAGGTATAAAGCTCTTAGATCAGATAATGAAAGTAATGGAGAAAGTTCTAGAAGGTATGATTAGAGAAAGAGCGAATATCGATGAGATGCAGTTTGGGTTTATGCCAGGCAGGGGGACCACTGATGCCATATTCATTGTTCGACAGCTTCAGGAGAAATATATAGGAAAGAAAAGGGAATTGTATTTTGTTTTTGTTGATTTGGAAAAGGCCTTTGACAGAGTCCCTAGAGAGGTGGTGAAGTGGGCAATGAGAAAGCTAGGGTTGGAAGAGTGGCTGGTTAGGGTGGTTATGGCCATGTACGTGGGTGTTCACACCCAGGTAAGAGTGAATGGAGTTTTGAGTGATGAGTTTTCCGTGAATGTTGGTGTGCATCAGGGGTCAGTTTTGAGTCCCTTCTTGTTTATCATGGTGCTTGAAGCCCTCTCACGTGACTTCAGAGATGGACTTCCATGGGAGATGTTGTATGCTGATGATTTGACGTTGATTGCAGAGAATGAAAAGGAGGCAGAGGAAAGATTTAAGAAGTGGAGAGATGGTATGGGGTACAAGGGCTTAAGGGTAAATGAAGATAAAACAAAAGTGATGATATCTAGGGTTGGTGGCGGTACAATCAGAGGAGAGGGAGAGTGGCCAAGTGCAGTTTGCCACAAGGGTGTGGGAAGTAATTCCATCTTGTGTAGTGTTTGTGATAAATGGGTGCACAAGAGATGTTGTGGTATTAGAGGTAGACTGTGAGAGAATGTAGATTTCATGTGTGCGGCGTGTCAGGGAGAGCAGGTGGAGATTGTTAGGTGTGAGAGGGTTAAACTTGCTGGTGAGTCTCTTGAGTGTGTGGAGGAGTTTTGTTATTTGGGAGACATGTTATGTGCCGGAGGTGGGGCTGGAGTTAGCTCGGTTGCTAAGGTGAGAAGTGGTTGGAAGAAGTTCAGGGAGCTGTTGCCTCTCCTGACATTGAGAGGACTCTCCTTACGTGCTAAGGGGTCTCTGTATGCAGCATGTGTTAGGAGTGCGGTGCTGTATGGTAGTGAGACCTGGGCAGTAAAGGAAGAGGATGTTCACAGGTTTAAACATTCAGAAATGACAATGATTAGGTGGATGTGCAGTGCGTCCCTGCGTGCAAGGCCTTGGGGGGTTGGGTTTACGATGGAAGAGTTGAGAGGTAGGATGGGACTGGAGTGTATTTGTGTTGTGATGAGGAGAGGTAGGCTGAGGTGGTTTGGACATGTGGAGAGGATGGGGAGTGATAATTGGGTACAAAGGGTGAGAAGTGTTAATATTGGGGGAGAGATTGGGAGGGGTAGACCGTGAAAGACCTGGGACGAGGTCATTAAGTGTGACTTAAGGGTTAAGGGACTGAACAGGGAGGCTGCCAGGGATCGAGCAGCGTGGAGAGCCGCCATTAGGTGACGAAGGCTGACGCATGCAAGCATGTTGGAGCCTTCAAAAACGAAACGAAATGAGAGTACTTTCTCGTACTTTCTGCGGTCCAGGCTGAAGTAGCATTTTTCAGAATTTATTCGAAAAGTATCTGACGTTAGTCCAGTCAGCTCCTGGACTCCGATAAAAGCAAATTTCTGTGTAGTAAAGTCCGATTTATCGAGGTTTTACTGTATGTGGTTACCACTTATTATGGTAAATGATTTCCTTGGTTACAAGAAACCATTTGGTTTGTCACTGACTAGAGTCAAGTAAAAATAACTGTACATTGATTGCGTGGATGGTGGAGTTTAAGTAGAGAAAAGAAACGTAAATGATGCAGTAATTTAGGGAGAAATATTGGAAACTGCAGTAAATTCCTATTATATTTAACCCTGTTAACCCAAACATTGGATATATCATTTGTCTTGACCCTACAGAGTGAACTTAGTCATAAACTGAACAAAGGGTCGTTTGTGAAGTGGCGTGGTATATGACAGCACAAGCTGAATATTTGTAAATACTGTTGTTTAGTCTTATCTTTTATGAAGGCTTCAACATGCTTCCGTGCATTAACTTTTTCACCTGATGGTCGCTCTCCATGCTGCTTGATCTCTTTCAGCCTCCCTATTCAGTCCCTTATTGCTGGGTCACATCTGTGACTTCATCCATGGTCTTATTTGATCTGCCTCTTGCAGCCCTACCCTCAGCATCTGCACTTTTCACCTTCCACACCCATTTGTCATCCTACATCCTTTCAGCATGCCCAAACCATCTCAGTTTACCTGTCCCCATCACAGCACATTCAAGTTCCATCCTTCCTCTGAATTCCTCAATCATAACCATAGCCCCCCAGGCCTTGCATTCACCGATACACTGCACATCCATCTAATCATTGTCATATCTGTTTGTTTGAGTCTATGAATGTCCTCTTCCTTCACTGCTCAGGTCTGACTACCGTGGAACTTTACACTCGTAATACATGCAAAATACAAAGATCTCTTACCATGGTGGGAGAGCTCTCTTACTGTTAGGAGAGGTAACAGCTCCCTGAACTGTCCTATTCCAACCTCCAGCACATGAAAATGTCTATGTCTATCTGTCTTTACTCCACCAACATGTGGTGCTCTGGAGAGATTGTATGTAGGGTGAGAAGTGCTTGTAAGTGTGAGTGTTGTGTTGGAGTGTCTTTGGATGTGTGTGTAGTCTGTGAACCAAGTGTAATCGGCCCACCTAAGCCGACTGGGTGCAAGCATAGTAGTATGCGACACTGGTTCAACTACAGCCCCAAATAACAAATCTCCTCCACACACTCAAGAGACTATCACACAAAATCAATCCATTCATGGTTAACAATCTCTACGTGCTCTCCCAACACACCAAACACACGAAGCATTGTTTACAGCGTACCTCTAATACCACTACATCTCTTAATGAACCCTTTTGTCACAAGCATTGGACAAGATGGAGTTGCTTGCCACACCCCTGTGGCAAACTGTACATGGCCTCACTCCCTCGGTTTTTAAATTACTGCCATCAGCCAGAGATGTTACTTCTGTTTTATCTGCATTTACTCTCAAGGCCGTGTGCCCCACTTTGTCTCTCCACTTCCTAAATCATTTCCACTTCCCTCTCATTCTCAGTAATCAGCACCAAGTCATCAGCATTTAGGAGTCCACATCTGAAGTTATGTGAGAGATTTCAAGCATCTTGATAAACAGTAAGGGGCTCAAGACTGACCTATGATGCTTGCCAACAATCGCAGAAAACTCGTCTCTTAAATATCCATTCACTCTCACCTGGGCGAGCACCTAGATACATAGCCATAACCACTCTGACCAGCCTCTCCTCGATCCCAAGCTTTCCTATTGCCTCTCCTCGATCCCAAGCTTTCCTATTGCCTCTTCACCACATCCCTAGGAACTCTATCAAAAGTTTTATCTAGATCAAGGAAAAGTTCAGCTCCCTTTTCTTTCCTATATATATTTACTGAAGCTGTAAGACAATGAATATGGCATCAGTGGTCCCTTTGCCTGGCATAAAGTCAGACTGCATTTCATCTCTACTGTATTCACTCCCATCACTACCTTCCCATACCATCTAGGACTTTCTCCAGTACTTTCATTATCTGATCAAAAAGTTTTATGATTTGATAATTTCTTCTTTCCAGAGCATCACCTTAATCCTTATTCATTTTTACAGTTACACTTTTCAGGGTAGAGTCCCGGATGATTGGAAGTCAGGTATAATTATTCCTCTGTACAAAGGGAAAGGGGAAAAAGCAGTGTGTGGTAATCATACGGGCATTTGCCTTCTCAGTGTAATAGGAAAAATATATGGTAGGATACTTATTGACAGAGTTAGGGAAATTACTGAGGAATTAGTTGGAGAAGAACAAGGAGGTTTTAGGAAGGGAAGAGGTTGTGTAGACCAGATATTCATTCTTAGATCCTTAGTGGAAAAGTTTCTAGAGAAGGGCAAGAAGTTGTATGCAGCCTTCATGGATCTGGAGAAAGCATATGACAGGGTGGTTAGACAAGGTTTGTGGAAGGTATTAAGAATGTATGGAGTGGATGGGATGTTGCTGAAGGCAGTGAAGAGTATGTATGAGGATGCTAAGGCTGCTGTGCGTGTGGATGGCAAACTGAGTGAATCTTTCCATTTGAAGGTTGGATTGAAACAAGGATGTGTCATGTCTCCATGGTTGTTCAATCTGTATATGGATGGGGTTATAAAAGAGATACAAGGTCGGGCAGTGGATGTTGGAGTGGCCCTAGTGAGAGAGGGCAGTGTGTGGAAACTCCCTGTACTGTTGTTTGCAGATGATACTGTGTTGTTGAGTGAAGACGAAGGGGAGCTGCAAGGCTTGGTAGATGAGTTTGGGAGAGTGTGTAAGAAACGGAATCTAAAGGTGAATGTAGGGAAGAGTAAAGTGATGGTCTTCGAGAGAAGTGAAGCCAGTGAGTGTACAGTGAGATTGGATGGGAAGGATATGGAGAATGTGAGTGAATTTAAGTACTTGGGCAGTGTGATGAGTAAGGATGGTAGTCTGGAGGGTGAAGTGCTCGAAAGGGTACAGCAGGGAAGGAAGGTCGCTGGTTCGTTGAAAGCAGTGATAAGAAACAGGGATGTGAGCATGGAAGTGAAAAGTTGTTACATGTCAGTATTGTGATACCAACTCTGACATATGTAAGTGAAGCTTGGACCCTGTTGGAAGGACAGAAGTCAAGAGTGAGAGCAGTGGAAATGAGTTATTTGAGAGGAGCATGTGGAGTCACATGGAGAGACAGACTAACAAATGAGGAAGTGAAGGAGCATTGTGGTGTGGTTGAGGACGTGATGGGAAGCGTTAGGAGAAACACGTTAAGGTGGTTTGGGCATGTGGAGAGGATGGAGAGTGAAAGATTGACGAGGAGAGTGTATGTGAGTGAGGTGGAGGGGGCGAGAGGGAGGGGGAGGCCGAGGATGAGATGGAGGGATGGAGTGGAGAGGTATATGAGAGAGGGGGGTGTGAGTTGGGAGCGTGGTAATGAAATGGCAGGGGACAGAGTGACATGGAGGCGATTTGTTTGTGGCCACCCCGTTCGGGATTGAGGCGTCTGGCAATAGCTAGATAGATAGATTTTTCAGTTAGTTTACTAGGCCAACACACTCATATGTAATCAAATAGATCAGGAGCTAAATTCACTCCCATATTTCCTGAGGCTGTCAGCATTTCAGAATCAACCCAGATGCACCCGCTGTCTTTCCCAACTGCATCCTGCCTCTTGCTGTGCTCACAGTAGCATCATCAGTGAAAGACCAAGGGCCAAACACTGGGCCTGCAGACTCCCAGCCATCCCGGTTCTCATCAAACTCCTCATTTAGCAACTGATTACTGTATAATGCTCTCTCCTTTTTTCATCTTTAAGATCCTTACTGTCCACCATTACCATTCCTTCATGATGCTTCACACAGTGCTCACCTATGATATCCCTGTTTTCTCCTTTTCATCAGATTTCTGTCTATCTATGACCAGACACCTTAATCCCGTAAGGGTGGTCATAAACAAATCGCCTTCACATCAACCTGTCCCCTGCCATTACTTTGCCCTCCCCCCAATTCCCCCTCCCCCATCCTTGGTCTCCCCTTTCTTTCCCTCCCTCCACCTCACTCACATACACTCTCTTCATGTGCCACTTATTCTTCATCCTCTCCACATGGTCAAACCACCTCAGTGTATTTTTCCAGATGCTTTCTACCACATCCATATCCACACCACTATGCTCCATCACTTCCTCATTTGTCAGTCTGTCTCTTCATGTAACTCCACATATTTCCCTCATATACCTCATTTCCACTGCTCTCACTCATGGCCTGTGTCCCACCAGCAAGGTCTAAGCTTTGCATCACCTTAAATACTGTAAAATATTTTTCCATTCAGCAGTATTTAGGGTATCCTGCAAAAGTCTGAGACTCAGATTTTGCCCTGTATACCTCCATTCGAGCCCTATGATTGACTGCCAATAATTCCTCTTTGTTACCACCCCTTCTCCATGTCTGAGAAATTCATCATTTCTCCTTAACTGTGGCTTTTACACCCTTATCCCACCACTATGTTATCTTATGTCTTGAAGGGCCTCTTTTCCATCCCATATTCCATCAGTAACTCTCAAGAGATTGTTCTTGAGAAGTCTGTACTGCTCATTAGCATTTCTGTCAATTGCTCCCTGTTTTTCCATCCCATACTTCATCAGTAACTCTCAAGAGATTGTTCTTGAGAAGTCTGTACTGCTCATTAGCATTTCTGTCAATTGCTCCCTGTTCAGCCACCACTCTACTCATCTTGCCATAGGAGGCATCCCGTACTGCTTGTCTTTTCTAGTTCCACATTTTCTTCCTGGCACACTTCTCAACCATCCGCTCCTTCAGCACCACGTCATGTCAGTAATTTTTGTTGCTGCACACACCTTTTGACCCTTATAACTGTAATGTCCTATCAGCCTTCCTGACCAGGAAAGAGTCAATCTGGCAGTTATTACCCTCAGACTCATATATAATCAGCCTACTCTCACTTTTCCTTAAATGCTTGTTGCACATTGGAGAGTCATCAGGAGGATGTATGGTGACCTTGTTGAACGAAAGGCAATGGTAGATTATGGGTGTGTGGATGAGCGAATGAGAAGACAAGTGTTGGATGCAAGAGTGTGGAGAGGGTGGGGGACTGGAATCTCAGACCATCACTTAGTGATGGCCAAGGTAAGGCTGCAAAGAAAGTGGATGAAGAGACCAAGGGAAAGACAGGAGGAAATGGCTCCTAAGAGAAGAGTGGAGAAGTTACAAGACAGTGAGAAAATGGCAGAGTATAAGAGCATAGTGGAAGAAAGATTGGGAAGGTATGAGTTAGTGCAGATGGGTGAGGTGGAAGATGTATGTAAGATTTTCACGGAAGAGATAGGAGTGAGGAGGAGATGCAGGGGTGTGCAAGGGACAGCATGATGGAATGATGAGGTGAAATGAGCTGTGGAACAAAAAAAGAAGGCATATAGTAAATGGCTAGCGAGCAGAGGTAGGGGAGAAGATGAGAGAGATAAGAGAGAGGTATATGCGAGCTGGAGAAGAGAGGTGAAGAGATTGGTGGAGAGTAAGAAGAAAGTGGATGAAGAATTTGGGAGGAATCCGAGTGTAAAATGGAGAGAGAGTAAGAAATTGTTTTGGAAGAAGGTAAAGAAAGTAAGAGTGTGAAAAGGGATATAGTAGGGGAGTGAAAGATGGGAATAATAGATTGGTGGTGGAGAAGAAAGAGAAATTGAGGAGATGGAAGGAGCACTTTGAGGATTTGTTGAATGTAATAAGTGAGAGCAGTTGGGAAATGGCTGGGAGAAAAAGAGGTGAGAGGAGGGAGGAAGAGATCAGTAGGGCAGAAGTGGTGGAAGCAATGAAGAAGATCAAGATGGGAAAGGCCCCAGGAGTTGATGGAGTGTGTGGTGAGATGCTGAAGTATGGGGGTGAGATTGTTGTGGAGTGGATATGGATGTTGTGTAGATTGGCTTGGGAAGAGGGAAGGGTTCCAGAGGATTGAAAATCAGGTATAATTGTTCCTTTTTACTAAGGAAAAGGGGAGAGAGAAGTATGTGGTAACCATAGGGGTATTTGGCCTTCTTAGTGTGACTGGAAAAATGTATTGTAGAATACTTATTGACAGGGTTAGGCATACAACAGAGGAGTTAGTTGGAGAAGAACAAGGAGGATTTAGGAAAGGAAAAGGGTGTGTAGATCAGATATTTGTTCTAAGATGTTTAGTGGAGAAGTATCTAGAGAAGAGAAAGAAAGTGTATGCTGCCTTCATGGACTTGGAGAAAGCTTATGACAGAATAGATAGGCAAGGTATGTGGAAGGTCTGTCTATCTATCTATCTATTGCCAGACGCCTCAGTCCCGCACGGGGTGGCCACAAACAAATTACCTCCATGTCGCTTTGTCCCCGGCCATTTCACTACCCCGCTCCCAATTCGCATCCCCCTCTCTCATGTACCTCTCCACTCCATCCCTTCATCTCATCCTCAGCCTCCCCCTCCCTCTCCCTCCCTCCACCTCACTCACATACACTCTTCTCGTCAGTCTTTCACTCTCCATCCTCTCCACATACCCAAGCCACCTTAACGTGTTTCTCCTAACGCTTCCCATCACGTCCACATTCACACCACAACGCTCCTTCACTTTCTCATTTGTTAGTCTGTCTCTCCATGTGACTCCACATGCTCCTCTCAAATAACTCATTTCCACTGCTTTCACTCTTGACTTCTGTCCTTCCAACAGGGTCCAAGCTTCACTTCCATATGTTAGAGTTGGTATCACAATACTGTCATGTAACAACTTTTTCACTTCCATGCTCACTTCCCTGTTTCCTATCACTGCTTTCAATGAACCAGCAACATTCCTTCCCTGCTGCACCCTTTCAAGCACTTCACCCTCCAAACTTCCATTCTTACTCATCACACTACCCAAGTACTTAAATGCACCCACATTCTCCATATCCTCCCCATCCAATCTCACTGTACATTCACTGGCTTCACTTCTCTTGAAGACCATCACTTTACTCTTCCCTACATTCACCTTTAGATTCCGTTTCTTACACACTCTCCCAAACTCATCTACCAAGCCTTGCAGCTCCTCTTCATCTTCACTCAACAACACAGTATCATCTGCAAACAACAGTACAGCGAGTTTCCAAACACTGCCCTCTCTCGCTAGGGCCGCTCCAACATCCACTGCCCGACCTTGTATCTCTTTTATAACCCCATCCATGTACAGATTGAACAACCATGGAGACATGACACATCCTTGTTTCAATCCAACTTTCAAATGGAAAGATTCACTCAGTTTGCCATCCACACGCACTGCAGCCTTAACACCCTCGTACATACTCTTTACTACCCTCAGCAGCTTCCCATCCACTCCATATATTCTTAATACTTTCCACAATCCTTGTCTATCCACCCTGTCATACGCTTTCTCCAAATCCATGAAGAATACATAGAACTTCTTTCCCTTCTCTAGAAACTTTTCCACTAAAGATCGAAGAATGAATATCTGATCTACACAACCTCTTCCCTTCCTAAAACCTCCATGCTCTTCTCCAACTAATTCCTCTGTTATTTCCTTAACTCTGTCAATAAGTATCCTACCATATACTTTTCCTATTGCACTAAGAAGGCAGATGCCCCTGTGATTACCACACACTGCTTTTTCCCCTTTTCCTTTGTACAGAGAAATAATTATACCTGACTTCCAATCCTCTGGGACTCTACTTTCCTCCCAGGCCAATCTGCACACCTTCCACATCCATTCTATAACTATCTCTCCCCCATGCTTCAGCATTTCACCACACACTCCATCAATTCCTGGGGCTTTCTCCATTTTAACTTTCTTCATTGCTTCCACCACTTCCATCCTATTGATTTCTTCCTCTCTTCTCACAACCCTCCATCTCCCCGCCATTCCCCATCCACTTATACTTGCATTACTTTCATTGTCTATGTTCAACAATTCTTTAAAATGTTCCCTCCATCTGTTCACTTTTTCTCCCTTCTCCACTAATAATCTATAATTTTTATCTTTCACCCCCCCACTAACTTCATTGGCACCCTGTCTAGCTCTCTTTACCTCTTATGAAGTGGAGGGGAAATTGTTGAGTGCTGTGAAGAGTATGTACGAAGGAGCTAGGGCTACTGTGTGAGTGGATGGTGAGCTGAGTGAGTTCTTTGATCTGAATGTGGGACTGAAACAGGATTGTGTGATGTCTCCATGGCTATTTAATATATACACGGATGGGGTTGTAAAGGAGGTGCGAGGTAGGGCAGTGGATGTGGGACTGGCTCTAATGAATGAGGATGATTCCAGTGTTGTTGTTTGCTGATGATACAGTATTGTTGCGTGAAGATGAATGAGAGTTGCAAGGTTTGGTGAATGAATTTGGAACAGTGGGTAAGAAGAGGAATCTGAAAGTTAATGTAAACAAGAGTAAACTTATTGTGTTTGAGAGGAATAAAGTCACAGAATGCAAAGTGATGTTGGATGGTGAGGATATGGAGAATGTGAGTGCATTCAAGTACTTGGGTAGTGTGATGAGTAAGGATGGAAGTTTAGGGGCTGAAATACTTGAAAGGGTAGAGCAGGGAAGGAAGGTTGTTGATTCACTGAAAGCGGTGATGAGAAATAGGGAGGTGAGTATGGAATCAAGAAGTCACTGCATGATAGTATTGTGATCCCTACCCTGACGTATGGAAGTGAGGCATGGACCCTGCTAGAAGGTAAGACGTCAAGAGTGAGAGCAGTGGAAATGAGTTACTTGAGAGGAGCATATGGAGGGACAGGTCGACGAATGAAGAAGTGAAAGAACGTTATGGGGTGGATGTGGATGTGGTTGAGAAGATTCGGAGAAATAAACTGAGGTGGTTTGGACATGTGGAGAGAATGGAGAATGAAAGACTGACTAAGAGGGTGTATGTAGGTGAGGTGGAGGGAGGGAGAGGGAAGGGGAGACCGAAGATGAGGTGGAGGGATGGAGTTTAGAGGTATATGAGGGAGGGGGGAGTGAGCTGGGTGGAGGGTAGGGAAATGGTGGGTGACAGAGCGACTTGGAGGTATTTTATCTCCTGCCACCCTTTGCGGGATTAGGGTGTTGGGCTATAGATAGGTTGATAGACATTGTCACATTGTCATGCTCATTACCTCTCTAGATTTGAATATCTTTTCCCCATCTGCATTTCTTGTACCCTGTGTGTATCCCCCATGCACCCCTACATATCCTTGAGCTAAATCACTCACGTGACCATTTAAATCCACCCAAACGTACAATCTCATTATCCCCCTACCACCAACCACACTTGTCAAGTCATCCCAGAATCTGTCTTTTTCTTCGTCATCCAAGCCAACTTATCAAGCATATGCCGACGTAACAAATGAGTTTACCAAAAAATATCTTAACTGCAATAATCCTTTCATCTACTCTTTTTACAGTCATGACACATTCCACTCGTTTCTCGTCAACCAGCACACCCACACTGCCATATTCATCAATGCTTCCCTGCCAAATAGCTAATAACAACAGTCCTTCCTAACAATCATTCTAGCTGACCCTCCCCTGAGCCTGACTTTTTGTAGGCAGCAGACATCCACCTGTCTTGTACTCGGAGTCTCTACCACTTACCAGCCCCTCTACCCTTCAAAATGCCCCCATTCACTGATGCCACTCTGAAACTCTTAGGTGATTTGATTTCCATAGGCTTTCTTTTAATGCTTGTGGTTTTTGTTTTTGTCATAAGCCAGGTAAATAAAGGAGGAGACAGACTGCAGTCCTGTCCCAAGTCTAGGCATGGGACCTGAGACTCTAGCCCACCAACCACATCCAATGGCTATGACAGTGACCTCAACAGACTGTAGTCCTGTCCCAAGTCTAGGCATGGGACCTGAGACTCTAGCCCACCAGCCATGTCCAATGGCTGTGACAGTGACCTCGGGGCACCCTGGCTGCACAACTACAGGGTTCCAAGTATGCCTTGGCAGTGTAACTGCCCCACCATTATACACCCACTGATAGGGCAGCCTCCTGGGGTACTGCTTCCAGGTTCGGGCTCCTTTCTGTCGGGCGGAAGTGGCAGCCTCGGAACCACAATGCCCAGTACCCTTTGGCACAGATCTGAGCCCCATCCCATCCCAGTCCCAGAACTGCATTAGCAGAGCCCACAACAGGCCTCCCCTCAGGTCTCCCACTAGGTAGCAAGGCCAAAGTTTTGTGGCCTAATGTCCATGCTGGTGCCGACCCCTGTAACGTAGTGGGTTGCATTATGTTGTATGTAAAATGCATGTATAATAGTAGATAGTTTGAGAAAAGTGTTTTTGAGAGTATGCTGGCCAACTCTCCATGTTAGTCTCACACAAGGTTAGCAAATGGGGATAGTCAGAGTATCCTGAGGGCAAGTGAAACAGGAGCTCCAGCCCTCCCTATCACCAGCATTCCCATCTTCCGGAATACCGTCCTGATCGGCTGGTGCAACAGCCTACTTCCTACAGTATTTACCAGTATCTGTTCTGTAGTGTATGATTGATGGAAAATACAGTACTTACCACAGTCTTTACATATACAATATCAGATTATGGTATTGACCCATAAATATTAAAATACCGTAATATGATATTGATAGGTAGGTGGTGGCGACCATCATCCACTCACTTGATGTAGTGCTGCCTACTTCTTCCTTAGCCTTTATCATTCTCTTTCTGAGCCTGCCCTCCTCTGTTCCTATTTCTCCCATCTTTCCTGTCACTTCTTATTGCTTTTCTTTCCTTTACAGGTGGCTTTACATTGAGTGACAAGCCAAATGGTTTTCTGTAAACCAAGAAACCATTTACAACGCTGGGTGGTAACCATATAACCAAACCATACGTGCTTCCTACGTGTCAACAAGTGGGTTGGTGGAGGGTTAGTGCCCCTCCCCGTAAAACAAATAACTCAGAGTTAAATGGCCACCCCTTACGGGATTATGGCGTCTGGCAATAGATAGATAGAATATGAAATTAAATGCAAGGAGTAGACTGTAGCACCAGTCGAACAGGGCAGTACTTCCGAGGTGGATGGAAAGCTGATGACAGGGAGAGCTGGAGCTCCCGTTTCAACAGTCCTTGGGACTAGTTCCTGACCATCCTCCTTTGCTGAACTTTTTCATTGTTTCATTTACACGGAGAGTAGGCCAGCATGCTCTCCAGTACAAGTTTCTCTAACTGTCTACACCATTCTACATGCACAGTACACACTACACTACCTTTTAAAAATTAAAGAAAAATGACGTCTTTCAACCCAACCTCGGAGTTCCCTGGTGGGGGGGGGACCATAAATGCCCCCCCCTTCTGCCCCTCTCCCAGTGATGACTCAATATGCCTGGAACCACTGTCTGACTCACTTCTTCTTCATTTCTGCAACATTTGCGTCCTTTCCTCTAACTTCCTTTCTGTGGAACACCACCTTTCCTCCTCTAAACCTCACCTCTTCTTAACAGAGACTCAGCTGTCTGAGGCAGCTGACAGCAAACCCTTTTCTCTATCCTCCTACTTTCTCTATACTCATTTCAGAACCAAAGGTGGCTGTTGTGTATATGTACGCAACGACCTATCTTGCTCTCATGTTCCTGAACATGATTCTTTTGAATTCTCTTCTCTCTGTCTTTGGCTCTCTTGTCATTCTCTGACTAAATATATCTGCGCTGTGTACTTATCGCCTAATTCTACTGACTATCAAAAATTCGTTGACTATCTTACTTTTACGATAGAACACATTCTATCTATTTCTCCTTTTCTGAAATCTCCATTCTAGGAGACTTCAATGTTCACCACCACCTTTGGCTCTCCTTTCCTCTCACTGATCCACTTGTGAGAAAGCCTACACCTTTTCTGTCCTTAGTGAGCTAGAGCAGCTTGTACAGCACCCTACCCGTATCCCTGACCGCTTTGGAGAGAGTTCCAACATACTTGACCTCTTCCTGACAACTAATCCTTCTGCTTACTCTGTTCATCTTTCCTCTCCATTGGGCTCCTCCAATCATAACCTCATTACCTTAACCTGTCCTATCACTCCAGTGCGGCCTGTGGACCCTCCAAAGAAATGTCGCCTGTGGCACTTTGGAGCTGCAGATTAGGAGGCCCTCAGACAGTACTTCTTTGACTTTCCCTGGAATGATTATTGCTTCCGTGGCCGGGAGCCATCTGCGTGTGCCTTACGCATTACGGAGGTTATTCTCTCGGGCATGGAAGCATACATTCCATTCTCATATCCTTTGTCTAATGCAAGAAAGCCTTGGTTTAATCATGCTTGTTCTAATGCTGTCTGCAACAAGGAGAGGGCCTATTAAAGGTACCATAGCCTGCCCACCCATGAATCACATCTTTCTTGTGTTTCTGCCTGGAATCGTTCTAAGTCTGTTCTTCGCTCTGCTAAAAATAGTTTCATCTGCACTAAATGTTCTCAACCCTCCAACTCAGATTCTTCCCGCTCCTTCTGGCACCTTCCCAAAAACCTTTCTAACAACTTTACCTCATCATCCTTCCCTCCTCTTTTCTGCTTTGATGGCTCAGTAGCTATTTCTTCTACTGATAAAGCAGATCTCTTCGCTCAGACTTTCTCCTCCAATTCCACCTTAGATGATTCCAGTGCTCTTCCTTCATCACTTTCGCCCTCTGACTTCCTCATGGCCGACATTAAAATTTCTTCAGCTGATGTATTTTCTGCCATCACTGGCCTCAGAACTAACAATGCATATGGGCCTGATGGAGTCCCTCTGGTTGTCCTTAAGAACTCTGCTTCTGTGTTTACACCCTGCCTAGGTAAACTCTTTCGCCTTTGTCTGTCAACTTGTACCTTTCCTTCTTGCTGGAAGTTTGCTCTCATTCAGCCAGTCCCAAAGAAGGGTGACCATTCCCAACCCTCCGACTATCGTCCAATTTCTTTAACGTCGTGTGTTTCAAAAGTATTCGAGTCTATTCTTAACAGAAAATTTTTTAAGCATCTTTCCTATCATAACCTTCTTTCTGATCGTAAGTATGGGTTCCGTCAGGGACGCTCCACTGGCAGTCTTCTCACCAACCATTCAGACTCCTGGTCATCCTCCTTTCTGGACTTTGACGAAAGCTTTGCCATTGCACTTGACATCTCAAAGGCTTTCGATCAAGTCTGCCATAAATCTTTAATTTCCAAACTGCCCTCTTACAGTTTCTGCCCTCCTATCTGTGCCTTCATCTCTAGCTTCCTTTCTGGTAGTTCTGTAGCCGCTGTTGTAGACAGCCATTCTTCTTCTCCTAGATCTGTCAACAGTGGTGTTCTTCAGGGCTCCGTCCTATCACTAACTGTCTTCCTTTTATTCATCAATGACCTTCTAAGCTGTACATCTAACCCTATCCACTCGTACCCTGATGATTCCACCCTTCACCTTTCCCTTCGTTTCCCGCAACATCCATCTCATCATTTACTTCAACAAACAAGGGATGAGGCTATGGCACAGCTAATGTCTGACTTGGCTCGTATCTCTGACTGGGGTAAAAATAATCTTGATGTTTTTAATGCATCAAAGACTCGGTTCTTACACCTATCATCCCGACAAAACCTTCCTCAGGAGTACCCGCTAATATTTAACCCCTACACCGCGGGATTGTCGGAGGTTTTCCGTGCCATTCCCGCGAGGATATTCGTGCTCCGACTGACTTTTTAAAAATATTTGCCAAAAATCAGTTGTTAGTCCTAGAATATTATAATTACATATGCATATGGCATATACCTTCAGCTTTCGCCTGGGATGTACTTTTAGGACTCATCGACTACTGTAGGACTTGTGGAGACTTCTGAAGTTGGGTAGCTAAGTCTCCACTTTACACTTCCCAACATCCCCTAATCTGCATACCACTGCCAGATATTATCACTAAAAACACTATTCAATGATTTCCAAGTAGTTTGGAATCCATACTTAAAAACACACACACACACAGGTCGCAGAGGGAGAGAGACGGAGCTGCTCCTGGATCGAGGGGAAATAATCGCAGAACTAGCAGCGAAAAGGAGATAGCCTATTGTGATTATGTGGTTGAATGCATGAGTGGTGGTCCCGTCGGATATTAGTTAAAAAAAAACGCAAGTTTCGGCCCTAAAAATACAAGACAAAGTGAAAAAGAAAGTTTTCATATGGTTGCATCATGGCGGAGAGAGACGGATGATTGTTTACAACTGGCGAGGGGGAATTTGTGGGCTTCACCGAGCTAAATGCAGGCAAAGGAAGTGATAAGCTGCAAGAAACAAGAGTAGCAGGTGTAGAGAAAACGGCGGAGAGGAATGTCCAGGATTTAAAAAAGGTATGGGAAGTAATTAAGCAGCTGCAAGAACGGACCATAGAGCAAGAGAGAGATCAAAGTCCTACAGAATAGACTGGAAAAAGTTTGCACACGTAGTGAGGAACAAGAAAAAGAAGTCAGGGAATTAAAGGCGAATAACGAATCCGCATCAAATGAAATAAAACAGCTGAAGAGGGAGAATAAGAGGTTGGAAGAAGAAAGGGACAGAATAAAAAGTAAACTAGATGAATACGAATCAAAATCGAGGAGGCAAGATGAGCATATTCAGGAAATTAAGGAGCAACATAAGGGGTGGAAGAAAATACAGGAGGAAGGAAATGTAAATCTGAAGGAAATCATAGAACAACAAAGTAAGGAAAAAGTGGAGAAGGAAGTGGTTAGAGTACTAAGAAGTAGAGAATCTTTGGTCAGGGATGTAGCAGACAAGAAAAAATGTGTGATAATGTCAGGAATAAAAGAAAAACGAATGACAGTAAGATCTGAAAGAGAGAAAGAGGAACTGAGCAAGGCTAAAGAAATAATAGCAGTGGTTATGGAAGGAAACAATGAAGCCCAAGAAGAGATTGAAGAAGTGTTTAGGTTAGGAAAGTACGAGGATGGTGGGGCAATGCCCTTGAAAGTAAAGTTTAAGTCCCAAGTAATAGTGAATGAAATCATAAGTAGAACGTGGAAATTGTCAGAGAAAGAGGGGTTTAAAAATGTTTGGATTAGGAGAGATGCAAATGAAGAGGAAAGAGCTAAATTAAAGGAGTTAGTAAAGGAAGCAAAGATAAAAAATGAACAACGAATGGAGAAAGAGAAGACAGAGTTCTATTGGAGAGTTATGGACCAGAAATTGAGAAAGTGGTACCGACGGAAGGAAGGAGAGACGAGAGAATAAAAAACGATGAAAAAAGTTTGAAAGTGGCGTACACAAACATTGATGGACTAATATCGGCAAGGTTAGAAATCAATGATTTTTTGAGGGCACACGAACCTGATGTTATGTGCTTTGTAGAGACTAAATTGAAAGAAGATATTGATATTCATATGGCAGGTGGGAAATACAAATTATGGAGAAGAGACAGAAAAGAAAAAATGGGAGGAGGAGTGATGATAGCAGTGAAGGACAATATAAACGTAGATACTGTGGAAACTGCAGAGGGCAGGGCCGAAGCCATAAATTTGAAACTAGAAACTGGGGAGAATGGTAAGAGAGAGATGGCAGTGGTATATGTTCCCCCTAAGACGAGAGCATGGAATGACGATGAATACCAGGAGATGTTGTCAGACATGGTTAGTTATCTACAGAAAGTGATCGAGAAAAGCAACAATATAATCCTAATGGATGACTTTAATTGTAAAGAGGTGAACTGGGAGGAATGGGACTCAGGAGGCAGCGAAGATTCGTGGGGCACTAAATTGTTAAATATAGCAATGAATAATGTAATGACACAGTGGGTTAAAGAAGAGACACGATTCAGAGGTGATGACACACCAGCAAGATTAGATTTGCTACTATCCAAAGAACCTGATGTAATTGAATCATTAAATTATCTGTGTCCTATAGGAAAAAGTGATCATGTGGTCATTGAGTTCCAGATGATAATAGGGAACGTGGTGCCAAGAGATGAGCTTTATAGGCAAGGAAGATACAACTTTGGGAAAGCAAACTTTGCAGAATTGAGAAAATTTTTTGAAAATGCGGACTGGAGAAAATTCAGAGAAACAAGAGAGATACAGAGGAAGTGGGATACCTTTTTAGACCTCTACAATCTGGGAGTGGAAAAATATGTGCCAAGAGTAAGTGGGAAAGAAAACAGGAAAAAGGTGTGGTTTAATAGAAGGTGTATAATAGCGAAAAAAGAGAGGGACATGGCATGGAACAAATGGANAGAGCATGGAATGACGATGAATACCAGGAGATGTTGTCAGACATGGTTAGTTATCTACAGAAAGTGATCGAGAAAAGCAACAATATAATCCTAATGGGTGACTTTAATTGTAAAGAGGTGAACTGGGAGGAATGGGACTCGGGAGGCAGCGAAGATTCGTGGGGCACTAAATTGTTAAATATAGCAATGAATAATGTAATGACACAGTGGGTTAAAGAAGAGACACGATTCAGAGGTGATGACACACCAGCAAGATTAGATTTGCTACTATCCAAAGAACCTGATGTAATTGAATCATTAAATTATCTGTGTCCTATAGGAAAAAGTGATCATGTGGTCATTGAGTTCCAGATGATAATAGGGAACGTGGTGCCAAGAGATGAGCTTTATAGGCAAGGAAGATACAACTTTGGGAAAGCAAACTTTGTAGAATTGAGAAAATTTTTTGAAAATGCGGACTGGAGAAAATTCAGAGAAACAAGAGAGATACAGAGGAAGTGGGATATCTTTTTAGACCTCTACAATCTGGGAGTGGAAAAATATGTGCCAAGAGTAAGTGGGAAAGAAAACAGGAAAAAGGTGTGGTTTAATAGAAATTGTATAATAGCAAAAAAAGAGAGGGACATGGCATGGAACAAATGGAAAAAGAGAAGTAATATCAGAAAAAAAGGAAGAATATAAAAGAACTAGAAATGAATATACAAGAATACGTAGAGAGGAAGAAAGGAACTTTGAAAAAGGTATAATTGACAAATGTAAGGATGAACCCAAATTGTTTTATAGATTTGTTAATGGCAAATTGAAGCAAAGGGAAGGAATCACCAAACTGAAAGTAGAAGGAGAGGTCTACAAGGATGCAGTAATGCAAGCTGAAGTAATGAACAAATGTTTCCAGTCGGTTTTCACTAAGGAAAGGGAGTTTATGGAAGGAGAGGGAGTAATTAGAAATGTAGTGATAAAAGATATAAAAGTGGAAGTGCAGGAAGTGTATAAATTACTGGGAGCTCAAGATGTAAGGAAGGCCCCAGGACCGGATGGAATCTCTAATTGGGTACTGAAGGAATGCAGAGAACAACTGGCGGATAAGATTCACAATTTAATTGTGTGCTCCTTGGAAGAGGGGAAAGTGCCTCGGGAATGGAAGAGGGCAAATGTGGTGCCAATCTATAAGGGAGGAAACAAGGAAGAACCCCTGAATTATAGACCAGTGTCCCTAACCAGTATGGTTGCGAAATTGTGTGAGAGAATCCTGAAAGATAGATGGATAAAATATCTGGAAGAGATGAATATTTTGACTGAAAGTCAGTGTGGATTCAGAAGTGGAATGTCATGTGTTTCCAACTTGTTGAGCTTCTACTCAAGGGCGATTGACGTGCTACAGGAAAGAGACGGTTGGGTGGATTGTGTGTACTTAGATCTGGAGAAGGCCTTTGACAGAGTACCCCACAAGAGACTATTATGGAAATTAGAGCATATAGGAGGACTTAAGGGAAGCCTCCTGGAATGGATGAGAGACTTTTTGAGTGACAGACAAATGAGGACAGTAATAAAGGACAGGACATCTGGATGGAGGGAAGTAACAAGTGGTGTCCCACAGGGCTCGGTGTTGGCACCAGTAATGTTCTTGATTTATGTAAATGATATGGTAGATGGAGTGAACAGCTACGCAAGCCTGTTTGCTGATGATGCAAAGATCTTGAGAAAGGTAGAGGTTGAAGAGGACTGTAAAATGCTACAGGAGGATCTGGATAGGATATATGATTGGAGCCGGATGTGGGAAATGAAATTCAACGCAAAAAAATGTAAAATATTGGAAATGGGTAAAAGTACCAAGAGGCCATCATTGAATTATTTGATGGGTAATGAACCAATTAGAAAAGCAAGAGAAGAGAAAGATTTGGGAGTGCTGGTCCAGGATAGTTTGTCACCTGAAAAGCACATAAATAAGATAGTGAGAGAGACATATAAACTCTTGACCAATATAAGAGTGGCATTTCATTACATGGATGAGGAGATGATGAAAAAATTGATAGTGGCCATGATCCGGCCCAGGTTAGAATATGCAGCAGTAGTGTGGTCCCCACACAAAATGAAAGATATAACCAAGATTGAGAGAATACAAAGAACAGCAACTAAGATGGTCCCTAGTCTGGCCGATTTGCCATACAGAGAGAGGCTGGAAAGGCTGGATTTGCCCTCCTTAGAGGAAAGGAGAGAGAGGGGTGACATGATTGCAGTGTTCAGGACCATGATAGGAGTAGATAAAATTGACAGAGAAAATCTGTTTGTGTGGGATGAGAGAGCAACAAGAGGACACGGAATGAAACTAAAGAAGCCAAGCTGCTCGAAGGACATCAAGAAATTTAGTTTTCCGTGTAGATGTATAGACCTATGGAATAGCCTGGACAAAGAGATCGTCCGGTCTAAAAACTTAAATGAGTTTAAGGCAAAATTTGACTTATTGAGAAACAGAGACGGGACCCCACGAGCGTAGCTCATTTCCTGTATATCACAATTAGGTAAATACAATTAGGTAAATACACACACACGCACACACACACACTGAAAGCAATGTAAAATACGAGCACATACGAGCCTCCCACTCCCGCTAATTCGCAGCTGGTGTTCTGTCATTTCTTACTCATATATACCCACTCACACTTTATTATTTCTAGTGCATTATTACACTTGTATATATCTACAGTCTATTATTTCTAGTACTTTATTATACTTGTATATATCAACAGTCCTTTACCGCTTCCCACACGATGTTTAGTAGGGGTAGAGATCACAGGGCCTTTTATAATAGGCGCAAAAGCTGCAGAAATGGACGGGCGTCATTTCACCGAGAAGGACGAGAGCAAACTGGCTGTATCTCGGTAGGAATGAGTTGAAAATGTCAGCAGCTAATGTATATGCAAAGAAATAAGTGGTAGGAAATCTAGACAATACATATAAATTAGGTAGTTCCAGGTGAATATAAATATCACTCAGGCCTCTCCCTTCCTTTCTCATACAGTATACATTTATATTACGAGAGTAGCTCATACGGCATATTTCACGGGGGGAAAAAACAGGGGAAATTAGCAAACGATTGCAGGTTGGATGTTACTAAGTGATAATTAGCCAATTCTAGGTGTATGGCACTATCAATTACCTTATTTTATATATATACATATATTATTTTGTATATGAATCGGGCATAGGGCTCATTGAAATCAGTGGAAAAATCCGGGGAAGATTTACTTAGCGCAGAGCGGCTGAGCAGACGTCACGAGAGGGTGATGGAGGGGAGGTAGGGAGGGGAGTCTAGAATGGGGGAAAATGGCTAAATTGTCAACAATGGATGGGAGTACTGATGACATTAGCAGCTCTGACTATTGTTGGACATTGGCAGTGCTGATAGATGATACAAGTCACCACCTGAAAGCCCTGGGGAATTAAAAATAACACAGAGTCACTCAAGTGACGCCCTGCTGTATGATCCATTGCATCTGACCGTCACAAAAGTGACGATCTACGGTTAAGGGATTAATAATGCCCAGCTCAGTCCTGCATCATCCTCGAACATGCTTGGGGTCTCATTCACTCGGGATTTATCTTGGAAAGAACATATTGCATCTCTTGTGAAATCTGCTTCCAAGAGATTAGGAGTGCTAAGCCTACTCCGAACCTTCTTTACCCCTGCACAGTTGACTTTATACACTGGTTTTATTCACCCCTGTTTAGAGTACAACTCTCGTGTGGGGAGGCTCCCCACATACGGCTCTTCTTAGTAGGGTGGAGTCATAGGCTTTTTGTCTCATTAACTCTCCTCCTCTTACTGGTTCCCTTCAACCTCTGTCTCTTTGCCGCACTGTTACATCATTATCTCTTTTCTATCACTACTTCAATGGCCACTGTTCCTCTGAACTGTCTGCTTGTATCCCTCCGCCTGTACGATGGGCATGTAGTACCTGTCTAGCAACAAACTTTCATCCCTTTTCTGTCCAACTCTCTAATGCAAGAGTTAATCATATTCCCAGTCCTTCATTTATGCAACTGGTCAAGTCTGGAACTGTCTTCCTCTCTGTATTTCCTACTTCCTACGATCTCCAGTCTTCCAAACGCTGTGTGTCCAGGCATCTCGAAATGAATGGATCTTGAATTTGGCTCTCTTTTGTATTGCCTTTGTTTTTTCTTGGAAGGAGCAGTTTGTAGGCCCATGGCCGTTGGTTCCTTCTTCCTTGTATTAAAAGAAAAAAAACTGTCCTTATCCATCAGTCAGAATTATTTATTAGTATATACTGAGCCTGGGTTCATTATAGCCTCCCCTCACTGAACATCGGAAGAATGATTTCAAATTATCAGATATCTTGTAGAGATCAGCCCCTTGACTTGTCTCTTATGTGAAGAGTTTACTGTGCCCTGAAAGTAGGACACTACACTCATCCCTCCATTTCTCATAGCCCGATTTCCCGATTTTCGGATTTAACGGACATTGGCCGAGGCCAGACTATATTATCAAATGCCGGACAAATACCCATGCAAGTTTGGGATTCTCTCAAAAGTACGGCCATTAATCTCTCATATAAAACTATAAGCAGTCTGCTGCACAACATAGTGTAATTTTCCTAAGGTTTTGACTCGATAAAGACCATCTGTAACACACACCTTGTAGATATTTTCATACATGAAAAGCATCTTGGCCACCATCCTGCTTCACCCCACCAGTTCCTTCTAACTTGTGGCAATATCTCATTTGCCTCTTACCTTTCTCAAATGCCACTGTAAATAATTCATTACATAACACTGTAAACTTTACGGAAGGCTAGGGCGCTATAAAACTCGCAAGCAATAAAAAGATATATTTTCTTACAGACAAAGTCAGTGGTATCCATTCCTACTCACATAGCTCACCCGACTCAGTGAGACTAAATACCGAATCGGCACTTTTCATTGGAAAATATTTTAATATTATTCGCCACGCAGGCTATACACACCTGATTATCGGAAATCTGCTAAAAAAAATTGTACTTAATATAACTTAACTCAAAAATTAGGTTTCAGAGCTAAAATGTGCCATTGTTAGAAGATATTTCCCCTTCAGATTGTGAGCACGCCTTGACAAACTTCTGCTTTCGTTTTCGTTTTTGAAAGCTCCAACCATGCGTCGGCCTTGGTCACCTAATGCGGCTCTCCACGCTGCTCGATCCCTGGCAGCCTCCCTGTTCAGTCCCTTAACCCTTAAGTCACACTTAATGACCTCGTCCCATGTCTTTCTCGGTCTACCCCTCCCAACCCCTCCCCCAATATTAACACCTCTCACCCTCTGTACCCAATTATCATCCCCCATCCTCTCCACATGTCCAAACCACCTCAGCCTACCTCTCCTCATCACAACACCAATACACTCCAATCCCATCCTACCTCTCAACTCTTCCATCGTAAACCCAGCCCCCCCAGGCCTTGCACTCAGGGACGCACTGCACATCCACCTAATCATTGTCATTTCTGTACGTTTAAACCTGTGAATATCCTCTTCCTTTACTGCCCAGCTCTCACTACCAAACAGCATCACACTCCTAACACATGCTGCATACAAAGACCCCTTAGCACATAAGGAGAGTCCTCTCAATGTCAGGAGAGGCAACAGCTCCCTGAACT
>JAGKTI010011174.1:0-14086 GCA_018397915.1 Birgus latro
CGGTGCTGTTGGTGAACAGTGAACACCTTTGCCATACCTAACTCTTTTTCTGGCAACATTTTATTTATTTGATGCTTTGTATCCCATATTTTAGTGCATATGATGTGAGAAATGATGATTTTCATAGTGATTGCCATGTCCGATACTTATTTACACTTAGCTGCCAGCTCAGGAACATCTATGCCTTACTTACCTCAAAATCATCATTTTTGGGTTAAAATTCAATGAATTCATGCTTTATGTCCATTATTTAATACATATGGTGTGAGAAAGGGTGATTTTCATAATGATTTCCATGTCTGATACTTACACTTGCTGGCAAGTTGTGAGCACCTATGCCATACTCACTTCTAAATTATCATTTTTTGGTTAAAATTCAGCTAATTCATACTTTGTGTGCATTATTTATGTGAAAGGGGACTTAAATAAGTGCTATGCATGTTCGGTAGGGAGGTAGGTAAGTGGTTTTCTGATTTAGGTTAGGTTAGGTTAGGGTCATGAATGACCAGTGCTGGAGCTTCAGGGCCACTATCCGGACAAGACCACTGTCCGGACATGCGTTTGGCTCTATTACGTCGGATAGTGGAGGGATTACTGTACTTGACCTTTTCCTAACAACTAATCCTTCTGCTTACACTGTTAATCTTTTCTCTCCGTTGGGCTCCTCCGATCATAGCCTTATTACCTTAACCTGTCCTATTGCTCTGGTACGGCCTGTGGACCCTCCAAAGAAACGCCACCTGTGGCACTTTGGAGCTGCAGATTGGGAGGCCCTCAGGCAGTACTTCTTTGATTTTCCTTGGAATGATTATTGCTTCCATGGCCGGGAGCCAGCTGATCGTGCCTTGCGCATTACGGAGGTTATTCTCTCGGGCATGGAAGTATACATTCCGTTCTCACATCCTCTGACTAATGCAAGAAAGCCTTGGTTTAATCATGGTTGTTCTAATGCTGTCCGCAACAAGGAGAGGGCCTATAAAAGGTACCGGAGCCAACCTACTCCTGAATCACGTCTTTTTTATATTTCTGCCCGGAATCATGCTAAGTCTGTTCTTCGCTTTGCTGAAAATAATTTCATCTGTGCTAAATGTTCCAGACTCTCCAACTCGAATTCTTCTCGCTCCTTCTGGCACCTTGCCAAAAACCTTTCTAACAACTTTACCTCATCATCCTTCCCTCCTCTTTTCTACTCTGATGGCTCTGTAGCTATTTCTTCTACTGATAAAGCAGATCTCTTCGCTCAGACTTTCTCCTCCAATTCCACCTTAGACGATTCCGGTGCTATTCCTCCATCACTTCCCCCCTCAGACTTCCTCTTGACTGACATTCAAATTTCTTCAGCTGATGTATTTTCTGGCATCACTGGCCTCAGTACTAACAAGGCATATAGGCCTGATGGAGTCCCTCCTGTTGTCCTCAAAAACTGTGCTTCTGTTCTTACACCCTGCCTACGTAAACTCTTTTGCCTTTGTTTATCATCTTGTACCTTTCCTTCTTGCTGGAAGTTTGCTCTCATTCAGCCAGTCCCAAAGAAGGGTGACCATTCCCAACCCTCTAACTATTGTCCAGTTGCTTTAACATCCTGTATCTCAAAAGATTTTGAATCAATTCTTAACAGAAAAATCTTAAAGCATCTTTCCTGTCACAACCTTCTTTCTGATCGTCAGTATGGGTTCCGTCAGGGACGCTCCACTGGCAATCTTCTCATCTACCTTTCAGACTCCTGGTCATCCTCCTTTTGGGACTTTGGCAAAAGCTTTGCCATTGCACTTGACATCTCAAAGACTTTCGATTGAGTGGCATAAATCTTTAATTTCTAAACTGCCCTCCTACGGTTTCTATCCTTCTATCTGTGCCTTCATCTCTAGCTTCCTTTCTGGTCGTTCTATAGCTGCAGTTGTAGACGGCCATTGTTCTTCTCCTAGACCTGTCAGCAGTGGTGTTCCTCAGGGCTGTGTCCTATCACCAACTCTCTTCCTTTTATTCGTCAATGACCTTCTAAGCTGTACATCTAGCCCTATCCACTCATATGCTGATGATTCCACCCTTCACCTTTCCATTCGGTTTCCGCAACGTCCATCTCAGCAGTTACTTCAACAAAAAAAGGATGAGGCTATGGCACACCTAATGTCTGACTTGGCTCGTATCTCTGATTGGGGTAAAAATAATCTTGTTATTTTTAATGCATCAAAAACTCAGTTCTTACACTTATCAGCCCGATGCAATCTTCCTCAGGATTACCCATTAATGTTTAATAATGTCCAGCTCAGTCCTGCATCATCCTTGAACATGCTTGGGGTTTCATTCTCTCAGAATTTATCTTGGAAAGAACATATTACATCTCTTGTGAAATCTGCTTCCAAGAGATTAGGTGTGCTAACCCGATTCCGAACTTTCTTTACCCCTGCACAGTTGTTGACCTTGTACACAGGTTTCATTTGCCCGTGTATGGAGTACAACTCTCATGTGAGGAGAGGCTCCCCACATGCAGCTCTTCTCAATAGGGTGGAGTCAAAGGCTTTTCGTCTCCTTAACTCTCCTCCTCTTACTGATTCCCTTCAACCTTTGTCTCTTCGCCGCAGTGTTGCATCTTTTTGTCTCTTCTGTTGCTACTTCGGCGGTCACTGTTCCTCTGAACTGTCTGCTTGCATCCCTCCACCTCTACGACGGGCATGTAGTACCCGTCTAGCAACAAACTCTCATCCCTATTCTGTCCAACTCTCTAATGCAAGAGTTAACTGTTACTGCCAGTTCTTCATTTATGCAACTGGTCAACTCTGGAGCTGTCTTCCTTTGTCTGTATTTCCTACTTCCTATGATCCCCAGTCTTTCAAACGCAGTGTGTCCAGGCATCTCGAAATGAACGGATCTTGAATTTGGCTCTCTTTTGTATTGTTTTTGCTTTTCCTTGGAAGGAACAGTATTTAGGCCCATGGCCTTTTGTTCCTTCTTGCTTAAAAAAAAAAAAAAAAAAAGCTGTGGAGTTCAAAATTGTGGTAGCTGGAATAAGAGTGAATGGATATTTAGTCCATTTCGTCTTGAACTCTGTTACCTTAATAGGTTGCCTTTATTTTTTTTTTGCTACTCATTCCTTTGGACATCAACCCACGTAGCTTTTTGGCAGAAAATACAGTTTGATAATGCTGAAGATATTAGAAGTGTTTTGTGTGTGTGTGTGTGTGAAAAAAGTGGTAGGTGGAAGTGTCCACCATCTGCTTACTCCTAGTGCTGCCTTTGATTAACTCTTTACCGAGTGATGAGTCAAATGGTCTCCCCTGAACTGGTTAACTGGTTAGTATGGTGGGCAATAACCACATAACCAAATGATTCTTTGTGGTCTAGTGGGTTAAACTGCTTCTGCCAGATTGAGCCTGTAAGGGTTTTCATCTGGGGGGTAGTTGGATTTTATTGCATACTTACTGTCACTCAGGGGCCAGTGAGGTTGGTCACCTTCTCCTTAAATGTTGGGACTTGGTAGCCTAGTTTCGGACTGCTATGCTCCTGACGGGCAAAAAGGATTGGATGATGAATGGATGACAAAAAAAGTAAAATTATTATAGGTGACACAGTTTTTTATGGGCACTGATATTTAATTCCTTGTGATAATGTTTTATTACAGCTTGGTATTGAAGATCAAGAGACGGCAGTTTTGTAAGTGACACTGTAACATCATATTCTAGTGTTAGTCTCTTGTAATAGAGATGACAGCTTTATGGAAGGTTGAAACAGAGCATCTGCAGTCTTATTTGTGTTACTTTTTCTTTTTACTCAAGATGGGAGAATACTAATGAACCTCCATGGACATGACTGTAGTATCTACTGCTTGCGATGGTACCCAGAAGAGAGCAGTCCCTTTTCACAGAAAGTTCATGTCACAAATTGTCGGGCTGAGGCTATGATAGAGGATGGGAAGAATACAGCCAAACAGCCAGAGGAAGAGAAAAAGAGAGGTAAGAAATACTAGTGGTGTTAAAAAAAAAAAAGTGGGCAGGATGATGACAACTTGGCAGGTGAGGAAGAGAAAAAGAAATGTAAGAAACTCTACCATAGTGGATATGAATACTAACTTTGCTATATTTTGTGTTGTGCATTCATGTATATGTACCTGGTTAGAACACATCATTTGGAGTGACAGCCTTACATATGTCTAGTCCCATAAATTGACAGTGGAGTTTATATATATACAGTATATACATACAGTAAGTCCTCGTTTTTCATTGTTTTGATGTTCCGCCAAAATTTCATGAAACATGAAACGTCGAAGTGTGAAGTTAAGAATCAATGGGAAAAATAGATGGGCATTCCAGTGGGACAGGTACCTACTCTATCACAAAGTACTATAACACCAAACAGGTCCTACCCAAAATTAAATGAGTGTTTACTAGTTGCTTATACAGCCTAACGCAACATGTACCTGATAAGACATTAAAAGTGTAACAAAGGCCATTGAAAGACCAAACCCTCGAAAGCAGCCAACACGGTTTGTTTTGATCACGTGATTCATTGTACTGTATTTCCACAAGACTGAATTTGTTAGTTCAATATTTACATTACTGTTCTGGGAAGTTCATGTGCAAGTTAAAATACTATTAAATAATGTTAAAGCAAGAAATGAAGTCTCATAACCAGTTTACCTGATAGCCATTGGAATGTTGACTGGTTTAGTTGCTCTTTTAAGATTTGCAGTAGTGCTTTTTCATAGGACTGAATTTCTAAGTTCAATATTTACATTACTGTTCTGGTAAGTTTATGTGCAAGTTAAAATACTATTAAATAATGTTAAAGCAAGAAATAAAGTCTCATAACCAGTTTACCTGATAGCCATTGCAATGTTGACTGGTTTAGTTGTTCTTTTAAGATTTGCAGTAGTGCTTTTCCATAGGACTGATTTTCTAAGTTTAATATTTACACTACTGTACTGGTAAGTTTATGTGCAAGTTAAAATACTGTTAAATAACATTAAGAAAGAAAAAAAGTCTTATAAGCAGTTTATCTGATAGCTGTTGGAATAATGACTTGTTTAGTAGCCACAGAACTACCAAAATAGTGAGGACGGCAGATGCTGCAAGGTCATGTACTAATTGAAGATGTTTGTTTGATAAAGTTTGTATTCTCAAGTGTCAACAGAACTCACATTTAACACATTAATAGTCATTCTTATATATATATGCACTTGTATTATGGAGCTGAAATGGTCGCCATTTTCTTTTTTTACAAACAGGGGAGCATATGCGTCGCCTGCTGAGTGTCGGCTGCCGGCTGCGAGCGTCGAGGTTAGGGGGAAAATGACAAAATTTGTGACGTCGAAAACTTTTTTCTTTCGCGAGAATTGAAGCGTTGAAGTAAAATGCATCAAAATATGAGGACTTACTGTATATATATATATATATATATATATATATATATATATATATATATATATTATAACACAAGAGCCTTGCGGCCCTATCGAGCCACAAAACACGTCTAGTGAAAGCTATTTCTGACCATCACCACCACCTCCACTGTCACAGCTACCACCATCACCACAGCTGCTGCCACCACCACCATCACACCATCACAGCTAACACCACCATCATCATACCATCACAGCTATCATCATCATCACACAGCTACCATTACTGATCATCATCACAGCTACCATAACCATTGTAAGCATCATCATCATCATCATTACAACTACCATTACCACCACCACAGCTCCCACCACTGCCACCAAAGCCACCACCACCACCACCACCACAGCTACCACCACTGCCACCAAAGCCACCACCACCACCACCACCACCAAAGCTGCCACTGCCACCATTGCCATCACAGCTACTGTTGTAGCCGCAGCCGAGGTGGTTGTAGGTCTATACTTTGTTGTGGAGGAGAATATGTTGTAAAGAAAGCCAGTGTTCCCTTGTGGTCAACGATGGGAGGATTTAAAGATGAGTTGAGGTTGATTGCAGTTTATTTGTCTTCAAAGGGGAACTCAAGATTAACAGAGTGTATAACACAAGAACGTATTAATGTGAGAGCGGTTTTATGCTAGCTAACTCTCGCGAGTCTCTATTCCTCCTTCTCTGTCCCTTCTTCCTCCCCCTCTGCCCTCTCTTGTCAGTCTGGATCTGGTCCCTTCCCCTCTGGTGTAAGGAAAGCCTTGTCACGTGTACTATACATGCCATGGAACATTCTAGAACACTGTATATACAGTATGTGTGTGTGTGTGTATGTATGTATGTATGTGTCAGCTTCCCACAGTACAAAAAGTGTAAACTCTGTTACTTCCTATTGCGAGCTGGTCAGGTAACACCTTGCAATCTCTCCACTTCCTTGTCTCTCATCTCTCTCTCTCTCTCTCTCTACCTCCTATGATACATGTGCTATATATGATACTTAATGCTAATAATGTAGAGTCATGACGCTACCACCACCATCACAGCTACCACCACTATCACCATCATAGCTACCATAGCCATCACCATTGCAGCTACCATCACTATCATCATTACAGCTGCCACCACCTTCATCATCACCACTACCATCATCATCATCATCATCATAGCAACCACCACCACCATCACCACACTACAGCTGCTAATACCACCACCACCACCACCATGTTCTGATGAATAGAATTGTCTGTTCGTAGCATCAGTGAAGTACGGTAATAGACATTGGAGTGTAGATATAACCCCCCTACTCTCTCTCTCTCTCAGTATGAAACTCCACAGAAATGCCCTGCCACCTCCACATGCAGGTATTGTAACAACAAAAGGGACAATTATTGTTAGCCAAAGCACCCCAGAAAATATCAGTCAGTATGAAAGTGGCTCATCTGGGACCCAGTTCCAGCCATCCTGGCAAGTTTCATCAAAATCCTTTTTCCAGTTTTGGTTGCACTACACACAGGTGTGATTGCCCAGGATTATTGTACTGTACTCTAAACAGTACCAGATAATTCCCTCATGGAAACAGGCTGACCATCTACCCTTAAGTGTACTGGACTAAAGTTGCCTAACACTGGGGCCCTTATACCTCAATGGAGGTGTTAATGAGACTTTTTTTTTCTTTTTTTTATGAGTATAAATGAAAGAAGTGTAAGGCAGCCAAGTATTTTTTTTTTTTTACGAGTATAAATGAATGAAGTTTAGGGCAGCCAAGTATAATGTGACAGGTTTGTAAATTGAGACATTCATATACTAGCTCAAAAAATTCAGTGCCTGAAAAGTTATAGTATCATATCTATATCATGCCTAGATTGAACTCAGTCCTTTTGTAATTGCTTCAGTCCGAGAGAATATCACTTTCTCTTCGCTCTTTGCATATGCCAACTAATTCTCCCTGTATCATATTTTTCTCTTTGCTTGCTTTCTGGATCTAACTGTATCTCATCCTAGGTCTGTATGATGATGAGGATGATTTTATAAACTTTTTCATCAGAGACTGGCTCAGAAAACTGGCGAAGTGAACCAAGTGCAATGGAGACCTCTGGCCCATATTTTGCCTCCTCAGACTATGGTCGGAACATCTTCATCTGGGATCTTGCCTCCAAGAAATATGTTACCAGGTTCAATGTCCCACTCTCAGGTTCAGGATATAAGAAACAGTTGGCAGTAAGTGTATTATTAGCATCATTTTCATCATCTGTAGGATTAACCTCTCTCATCTGGTGATATCTAATTTAGTTTTAGTCCTGCTCTCTCCTGATGATTTTATTCAGCTTAGGATAGACTTTGGGAACTTGAGGAGTTTGATATAGCCTGCACAGATCCTTTCAGTACCAGACAGTTTTCTCGTTAATATCATCTTGAAGTGACAAGAATAAACATAAATTACTGAGGTAGTGGTTCTGGGAGGGGATTTAAATGGTCATGTGGGTGAAGCAGCTCAAGGTTATGAAGCAGTCCATGGAGGCTGTGCATATGGTGTGAGGAATGCGAAAGGGGAAAGAATACTCGAGTCTGGGGAGGCTATGGACATGATTGTGTGCAACACACATTTAAGAAAAAGAATGAGTCGGTTGATTACGTACGAGTTCGGGGGAAATAGTAGTCAGATAGATTATTTTCTGGTCATGAGGGTTGATAGGAGGTTAGTGAGGGATGTTAAAGTTATAGGAAACGAGGAGTGTGTGCAGCAGCACAAACTGTTGATTTGTGACATGGTGCTTAACCCTTACACCGCGGGGTTGTCGGAGTTTTTCTGTGCCATTCCCGCGGGGATATTCGTGCTCCGACTCACTTTTTAAAAATATTTGCCAAAAATCAGATATTAGTCCTAGAATATTATAATTACATATGCATGTGGCACATACCTTCTGCTTTCTCCTGGGATGTTTTTTTTAGCACTCGTCGACTACCGTAGGACTTGTGGAGACTTCTGAAGTTGGGTAACTAAGTCTCCACTTTACACTTCTCGACATCCCCTAATCTGAATACCACTGCCAAATATTATCACTAGAAACACTATTCAGTGATTTCCAAGTAGTTTGGAATCCATACTAAAAAAAAAAAACTGAAAGCAACGTAAAATACAAGCGCGTACGAACCTCCCACTCCCACTAATTCGCAGCTGGTGTTCTGTCATTTCTTACTCATATACCCACTCACACTTAATTATTTCTAGTACAGTACTTTATTACACTTGTATATATCTACAGTCCTTTACCGCTTCCCACACGATGTTTAGTAGGGGTAGAGGTCACAGGGCCTTTTATATTAGGCGCAAAAGCGGCAGAAATGGACAGGCGTCATTTCACGGAGAAGGACGAGAGCAAACTGGCTGTATCTCGGTAGCAAATAGTTGAAAATGTCAGCTGGTAATGTATATGCTAAAAAATAAGTTGTAGGAAATCTAGACAATACATATAAATTAGATAGTTCCAGGTGAATATAAATATCACTCAGGCTTCTCCTTTCCTTTCTTATATACATTTATATTACGAGAGTAGCTCATACGGCATATTTCACGGGGGGGGGGGGAAATTAGCGAACGAGTGCAGGTTGGATGTTGCTAAGTGATAATTAGCCAGTTCCAGGTGTATGGCACTATCAGTTACCTTATTTTTTTATATATATATATAGTATTTTGTATAAGAATAGGGCATAGGGCTCATTTCAATGGATGAAAACAGTGGAAAAATCTGGGGAAGATTTACTTAGCGCAGAGCGGCAGAGCAGACGTCACGAGAGGGTAATGGATGGGAGGTAGGGAGGGGAGTCTAGAATGGGGGAAAATGGCTAAATTGTCAACATTGGATGGGAGTACTGATGACATTAGCAGCTCTGACTATTGTTGGACATTGGCAGTGCTGATAGATGATACAGGTCACCACCTGAAAGCCCAGGGGAATTAAAAATAAAACAGAGTCACTCAAGTGGCGCCCCGTGGTATGATCCATTGCACCCGACCATCACAAAAGTGACGACCCGCGGTTAAGGGGTTAATTAGGAATGAGTGATGAGATGGAGGACATACAGTAGGCGCGGAAAGTATTGACATTTTTTTTGCCGACGTCATTCTTCTTCGCGTTAAGTGAAGTAGGGTCAATACTACCCTCCCCTGTGATGCGAAATGAGCTGACGCTTTTTCAACGGGAGCTGGCAACCCTGCTTGATAGGTTTGGCACCACAGGAGCAGGCTCAGTAATGTTTGGGCAGCCACAGGAGGAGGATTGTCTCTGTGTGTGATGCACCACGAGGGCATGTTCTGACTCAAATAACACAGTTATTTGGTTACCTACCACATTCTCATCATGCCTAAAGTACCCACAAGCAAGGACAAACGTGTGGAAGTGATTACTTTATACAAAGCTGGCCACAAACTCCCATTTATTGCAAATCAGATGGTGTTAGACTGAGGACAGTGCAGAGACTGGTGAAGCGGTTCAAGGACAGTGGGGAGGCCATTCCTCCCACTCCACTTGCCAAGCCTGGTAGACCTCGTAAGACAACCTTCAGGACCCGTCAGCTGATCTCAAGGCAAGTTAGCAAGGATCCAAGGCTAACAGCACGGGATTTAAAAGAAAAGAACCCACAGTTGCTGGCAGATGTGTCTGTCAGAAGTGTGCAGCAGCTGTTGCATGACGATCTGGGCTACAAGAGTTTTTGTGCTCGTAAAAAAACCACTGCTAACTGCACTTCAGAAGAAAAAGAGAGTAAATTTTTGTAAGAAATATCTTGCCTGGAGTGAGGAGCAATGGAAAACTGTGCTTTGGAGTGATGAGTCAGCATTTACTGTCACTGGTACCCCTTCATCACGAGTGTACCGCAAACCAGGCAGTGACCCCCTGGATCCTAAGTACACTTCCAAGTTTGTTAAATACCCAGCCTCACTCATGGCTTGGGGCTGCTTTACATATTATGGTGTTGGTAGGTTGGTAATTCTACCTGCAAATGAAAAAGTGAACCAGAACAATTATTTGGAGCTCTTATGTGATGTTTTAAGTGACTCTTTTGATAAAACCAAGGCAAGAGTATTTATGCAAGATTCTGCCCCTGCACATGTTGCAAAGTCAGTGAAACAGTGGCTAACAGACTGTGAGGTTCCCTTTATTCGAGATTGGCCCGGAAACAGCCCAGATATCAATCCCATTGAGAATTTATGGGCGCACATGAAGCGGCAGCTGCGTAGTATGGACACATCATCTTTGCCTAAACTTGAGGCTGCAGCTATGGAGCANCAAGCAAGGACAAACGTGTGGAAGTGATTACTTTATACAAAGCTGGCCACAAACTCCCATTTATTGCAAATCAGATGGTGTTAGACTGAGGACAGTGCAGAGACTGGTGAAGCGGTTCAAGGACAGTGGGGAGGCCATTCCTCCCACTCCACTTCCCAAGCCTGGGAGACCTCGTAAGACAACCTTCAGGACCCGTCAGCTGATCTCAAGGCAAGTTAGCAAGGATCCAAGGCTAACAGCACGGGATTTAAAAGAAAAGAACCCACAGTTGCTGGCAGATGTGTCTGTCAGAAGTGTGCAGCAGCTGTTGCATGACGATCTGGGCTACAGGAGTTTTTGTGCTCGTAAAAAACCACTGCTAACTGCACTTCAGAAGAAAAAGAGAGTAAATTTTTGTAAGAAATATCTTGCCTGGAGTGAGGAGCAATGGAAAACTGTGCTTTGGAGTGATGAGTCAGCATTTACTGTCACTGGTACCCCTTCATCACGAGTGTACCGCAAACCAGGCAGTGACCCCCTGGATCCTAAGTACACTTCCAAGTTTGTTAAATACCCAGCCTCACTCATGGCTTGGGGCTGCTTTACATATTATGGTGTTGGTAGGTTGGTAATTCTACCTGCAAATGAAAAAGTGAACCAGAACAATTATTTGGAGCTCTTATGTGATGTTTTAAGTGACTCTTTTGATAAAACCAAAGCAAGAGTATTTATGCAAGATTCTGCCCCTGCACATGTTGCAAAGTCAGTGAAACAGTGGCTAACAAACTGTGAGGTTCCCTTTATTCGAGATTGGCCCGGAAACAGCCCAGATATCAATCCCATTGAGAATTTATGGGCGCACATGAAGCGGCAGCTGCGTAGTATGGACACATCATCTTTGCCTAAACTTGAGGCTGCATCTATGGAGCAGTTTTAGTCCGTCTGTTCTGCAAAACTACGCCATCAGTCTCCCCAGATGCCTTAAGAAGATAATAATGGTGAAGGGGAATGCCAGTAAATACTAAATTCAAAGGTGAGTGTTAATTTATTTGTTTCTCCTTGCTAACCACAAGAATGTTTTCTTTTTTTAAGATGGCGTCAACACTTTCCGCGCCTACTGTATGTATCTAGGAGGAAAATATGGAAGCTGGGAAACCAATCAGTAAGGGATGCCTTTTATAGTGAGATGAGGAGAGTGGTGGCCGAACAGGGAGCTGTAGATAGAGGCGTTAATGAACAGTATAGAGCCCTTAAAAACAACCTCTTCAGAGTTACCGATGCAATATGCGGTTGGACAAGAGGCCCACCAAGACCTAAAGTAACTTGGTGGTGGGATGAGGGTGTAGAAGCCGCAGTTAAGGAGAAAAGAAGGCTTTTCCGGGAATGGAAGAAGGGTGGTAATAGGGAGGAGTACTTGGCTGCCAAGCGCAGGGCTAGAAGAGAGATATACAGGGCGAAGTCTGAGTCACAGAGACTTTTACTTGATAATCTAAATCATGGAGAAAGGAAAAATATGATTTTTAGGGTGGCAGATCAGGTGAAGAGGGATAATCGAGACATTGTAGGTGAGCAGTGTGTGAAGAAGAGAGATATACAGGGCGAAGTCTGAGTCACAGAGACTTTTACTTGATAATCTAAATCATGGAGAAAGGAAAAATATGATTTTTAGGGTGGCAAATCAGGTGAAGAGGGATAATCGAGACATTGTAGGTGAGCAGTGTGTGAAGAATGATGAAGGAAGGGTAGTGGTGAACAGTGAGGATATTAAAGATGCATAGAGAGAACATTATAGCCGGTTGTTGAATGAGGAGTTTGATTGGGATAGGGAAGGTTTGGAGCCAGCAAATCCAGTGTTTGGCCCTTGACCTTTGATTGACACTGCTACTGTGAGTGAGGCAATAGGCTGGATGCGGGTGGGGAAGGCGGCAGGTGTGTCTGGGTTGACTGCCGAAATGTTGAAGGCCTCAGGAGATACTGGGGTGAGGTAGTCACTGACCTGATAAACGTGATTATATATGAGTGTGTTGTCCCAGATGATTGGCTGAAGAGTGTAATTATAAATGTGCCTGGACCTGGGTCTGTGCAATGGGTCGGGCCTTTGGAATGTTTACCCCTCTTTATTTTACCGACTATGACTATGAACAAAAACAAGCACCAAAGCAAGCCTGACGACAGCAAATCCCCCAGGGGGTTTAGGGTGGGTTCGTGGAATGTGGGAAGTTTGAGAGGAAGAGCAGGGGAAGTTGTTGAGGCATTTAGTAGGAGGTGGGTGGATGTGGCATGTCTGCAGGAAGTCCGGTACAGGGGTGGATCAGCCAGAAAGATTGCTGGGAAGGATTGCTACTATAAGTTGTTTTGGCAGGGGGGAACTGACGGATATGGGGGTGTGGGGGTGTTGGTTGCGGAGAAATGGGTGGAGTATGTTATGAATGTCATGAGAGTAAGTGATAGGATAATAGTAGTGAAAATTTTGATCGGACGGGTGATGGTTTCAGTCATATCAGCATATGCTCCGCAGGTAGGATTGGATGACGCAGAGAAGGATAGATTTTGGGATGATTTAATACGCGTAGTAAGTGGTATGGGTGATGATGAGGTAGTGGTTCTGGGAGGGGATTTAAATGGTCATGTTGGTGAAGCAGCTCAAGGTTATGAAGGAGTCCATGGAGGATGTGCATATGGTGTGAGGAATGCGGAAGGGGAAAGAATACTCGAGTTTGGGGAGGCTATGGACATGATTGTGTGCAACACACATTTTAGAAAAAGAGTGAGTAGATTGATTACGTACGAGTCCGGGGGAAATAGTAGCCAGATAGATTATTTTCTGGTAAGGAGGGTTGATAGGAGATTAGTGAGGGATGTTAAAGTTATAGGAAGCGAGGAGTGTGTTCAGCAGCACAAACTGTTGATTTGTGACATGGTGCTTAAGGAACGAGTGATGAGAAGGATGACATATGTACCTAGGAGGAAAATATGGAAGCTGAGAAACCAATCAGTAAGGGATGCCTTTTATAGTGAGATGAGGAGAGTGGTGGCTGAACAGGAAGCCAAAGATAGAGACGTTAATGAACAGTATGGAGCCCTTAAGAACAACCTCTTGAGAGTTACCGATGCAGTATGCGGTTGGACAAGAGGCCCACCAAGACATAAAGTAACTTGGTGGTGGGATGAGGGTGTAGAAGCCGCAGTTAAGGAGAAGAGAAGGCTTTTCCGGGAATGGAAGAAGGGTGGTAACAGGGAGGAGTACTTGGCTGCCAAGCGCAGGGCTAGAAGAGAGGTATACAGGGCGAAGTCTGAGTCACAGAGACTTTTACTTGATAATCTAAATCATGAAGGAAGGAAAAATATGGTTTTTAGGGTGGCAAATCAGATGAAGAGAGATAATCGGGACATTGTAGGCGAGCAGTGTGTGAAGAATGATGAAGGAAGGGTAGTGGT